>VZTB01012671.1:217621-379358 GCA_013397245.1 Thryothorus ludovicianus
GGCGCCCGCACCATCGAATAACATTGTCCCCAGCAGTTCCTGGAGCAGAAGTACGGGTACTACCACTGCAAGGCCTGCAACATCCGCTGGGAGAGCGCCTATGTCTGGTGCGTCCAGGGCACCAACAAGGTAGGGCCGGCTCGGATTGCCCCGGCTCGGGCTCCTCGCCGCCGCCCCTCTGCTGACCCCGGCCTTCCCTGCAGGTCTATTTCCGTCAGTTCTGTCGGACCTGCCAGAAGTCCTACAATCCGTACCGGGTGGAGGACATCACCTGCCAGGTAAGGGACCCCCGCCCTGAGCCCGGCCGCTCCCGGGCCCGGCCGCCCCGCCGACCCACGGCCGCCTTGTCCCTCAGAGCTGCAAGCAGACGCGGTGCACCTGCCCCGTGAAGATGCGCCACGTGGATCCCAAAAGGCCCCACCGCCAGGACCTCTGTGGGAGATGCAAAGGGAAACGCCTCTCCTGCGATAGCACATTCAGTTTCAAATACATCATCTGAATGGGATGGGGGTTTTTGTTTTTGTTTAGGGCTCTTCAAGAAAACTGCAAGTAGAGCGGTTTTTTTTTTTTTGTTGTTGGTATTGTGGAAGGTCCTTGGTGAGATGTAGCTAGGAAAGCATGAAAATAAAAGTATTGCAAAGCACACTCAAATGATCAGGCGAGTTTGTGCCCAGCTCAGAGGGTGCATATTGTAAATTCTGGAACTTGTATAGGCAACAAGCCTAGAGGTGTATTTTTAAATCAGTGATAGTCTTGGAAGCAACTGACTCAGGATTTTGTAGACTCTCAGATGGAAAGGGTTTGTTACTGCTCCTGCTCTTGAACTAATCGAATGCTTGAAGTTAACATCAAATTGACATCTGCAGTAGGTAGTAGACCATCTGTCATGAACAAAACACCAGTAGCATTCACTTGTTTTGCACACCTGTATTTGATGTACAAAGTATCCTGCACCTGGTGTTCATCACTAGAAAATGATTGAGCAATGCTGTGTAAGTACTGAATCACTTCTGCTGGTACAGCTGGTCTGCATTTAGCTAAGTTGGTGTTATTGTCTTAGGCAAAAGCCAGAGAAGGCTTTTCTCAAGGATGGTTCTCACAAAATACTGAGGAATAGAGTCACTGATGTTATGGTGATGGTCTCTTGATCAGTGTGTTGCTCATCTTACTTGCACAAGGTTGTAGAGAGAAGGGACACTTCAGAGGAGCAAGGTGCAGTAATACTGCATCTGCTTGGTTCCCTTTTCAACCTGCAGGTGAAGTGTAAGAGTATACCTGAAGAGTTTGCTCTAATTACAGTTTAAATGCCTGCCATCAGAAGGATTGAACTCCCACACTCCTCTGGGGTTGGGTTTGCAGCTAGGAATTGTACTTGTAGTGTTTGGCAGTAATGGCAGAACCAGCACAGGTTACTTGCAGATGATGCTCTCTGTGGGCTCTTGGTGCTCTCAGTGGTGGTGTCCCCTGTAGGAACACCACACTTCAGCCAAGTGTTGTTACAACAAGCTGACTCTGACTTACAGCATCACCATCTGAGCAGATTCACAACCTAGGAAATGTATACAACTGCCCCATCTACCTTTTAGCTATGGAGCTGGGTAAACACAGATGAAAACCTACTTTTCTGAGAATGCTACTGACACTGTTAATTTTTAAACATAGTCACCAGGCCTTTTGTAGAACTCTTGAGGTAGCTTCTCTTTGAAAATAGTGATTTTTATATTTGCTGTAGCAATCTTATCTACACCCAGCTTATTTGAGAGACCAGTCTATTGAAGGCTAAAGGGAGAACCAGTCTGAGCCCATGCTGTAGAACAGCTTCAGACCAGGTGGTCTTGTTTCTTTAAGTGACAGCTAGTGTGTGTCAAACAATATCCTTTGTATCAACATGTCCTGTTTGAGGGGCAGTGTTAATTCTCTCTGCTTAACTCATCTTGCTGTAAATTCCTTCCTTATTTCAGTGTGCCCCTTGAACCTGCTGCAGTAGGCTTAATGCCTCAGTGTCAATTCATTGCCAAGTAATTTTATTTATTCTTGCTGCATTCATTATTATAGCAGTGTAAGGTGTTCTGGGAAAAAGTAGACCTACTCCCTGCAGAGCAGAGCACAGTTCTATTTCATGCTTCTACCTGAAGTGTTTTTCCATATATCATAGTAAAAGGAAATATCCCTTGCTTTACCAGTGCACTCAGACTTTCACAGCAAATTCCATCCTTGCCCTATTCAATCTGAAAAGTCCCCCTGGAGCTGGGCAGTGTTCTGCTGTAGATGTGTGTGCCTTGTACTCACCTGTAGTTACTGTGATGGGCATGGCAAGCCTCCAGCTTGAGGAATGCACCTGGGCCCTCTCTGCAGCCACCTGGCTCCACTGCCTCAGTCTGCAGTTGCAGCTGTGATCTGGGATGTCTTTATTTCTGAGCATATTCCCCTCCAAGGATGTTCTTCAATGTGTTCCTGTTTGCCTTCCCTGTTTTAGTGGCTGTAGTCTGTTCCTGATGCATGCTTTGAGAAACTGACTGTGATGAGTCTGTGCACCTTGGTAATAAATCAGAGAACTGAAGCTCTGTGCCACGTCAGTATGAAGTCATGGCAGTATGAGCAGCTGAGTGCTTCCTATTTATACAGGCATCCTCACAAAACATTGCTTTGAAGATTACTTGCTGTGAGTATGGTGACTCTTATGTGATTATCAGTACTAGCCCAGAGTGAAATCTAGTACAACTTAAGGGCTGTCATCCCCACTAACTACAGTCAAAGCAGCAGTTGGTTCTGCACAATAAGATGTAGAACAGGCTTAGCTGATGTGAACTGGGTGTTGTGCTTCACCAGCAGTTGATGAAGGCTCCACGTGGCAGGTAGCAGCAAGGAGGCCACCCCTGCTTTCATCAGCTACTGCAAGGCTCTGTGGCTTGGAGCAGTGCAGTGGGCAGCCATATTAAACAAACTTTCCTTAATCCTGCAGCATTCTTCAGATCCAGAATAGCTCTACATCTCACCCCTCTTACATAAATACATTCAATACTTTTACTGCTTGATGCCCAAGTACTGCTTTTCAGCTTTACTGCCATTTCATGTCCATGACAGCAGACACTGACTGTGGGCATAGCAGGAACTCCTGTCCTACTGTAATTATGCAAAGTGGAAGGGAACAAACTTCATGGTGCTGGTTCTTCAAAGCTATCCTGAACTTGTTCTGTACAGCTTTTTCATAAAAAGATTCTTTTGCTGGTGTTAGCTCAGTCAGTGCTGTATTTGCTGCATCTTACAAGAGATGTCTGATGTTTTGCTTGTTTTTAGACAGCTTTACCACAGCTTTGGAATTGGCAAAGACCTGGCACCAGGTAATGCAGGGTGACAGCTCATGCAGTAGTTGAGAAATTTTTAAAAAGCTTAATGAAATTAAAGGAATATCAAAAGACAGTCTGTTAACATTATTCTGCTCCATAGGGCAGATTCCACTAGGCACTATAAATGGAGGAAGATGTGTAACATAAGGAATTACATATATGAATTCGGGTTTGAGTTTCATGAGAAATCCATCAACAGTTTCAGAAGATGCCTAGAAAAATGCTGCTGCAATGACAGGACATAAAAGGAAAAAGATTACTTCAGGGCATCCAGGCCTCTGTTGTCAGTGTTTAGTCTGTTTAGCTAAAGTATTTAAACTCTAGCTTGTAAAAATACACAAAATGAGAGATACAATGTCTTTTATTTTTACAAAAAAAGCTGGTAAAAGATGATGTAAATAAAAGTGTAATGCGCGCCCCTAAATAAAACTACCTCTCCCCTGTAAATACTAGTTAAATAATTAAGAACACCATCTACAGTACCACAAAACCATCAAAATAATTCAATTTTATCAGGGACAGGGGAAAAAAATACAGTGAATATGAATGTGCCTTGACCAGTTACAGAACTTGTTAGGATAACATAACTACTGTCAGCAGTCCAACAGCGTGCACAGTGCCTTCAATTAATGCATTTCAGCATAATTACATTTCTAGTGGGGCCTAATTCCCCCAAAAAGGCAGAGCTAAGAATTTCAATTCTACATTCTAAACTCTGGAATTAGAGCCCATTAAAAAAAATCACAGTGGGTAAGAGATGTATATAAAAATACTGGGTGTTCCTTTCAAATCATAGGAATTATGGGACTACATTCTTCTTTTTTTTCCTGTTGTTTTTTTTTTTTTTTTTTTTTTTCCTACAAAATGCTATTGGTTTCAACAGAATCCAGTTTGTTTTATGCTACAGACTTTTGACACTGAACTATGAGTATATTGCCTGTTTGCATGTTTTGGTAGTCAGGTGTTTTTTTTGTCTTTTTTTTTTCTATAGTCCCAATTCCTTAGGCTTCAGTTGAGTCATGAAGATGCATGTACATGCACTCAAACTCTTCAAACCCTGCAGGCTACTCAGACTGCAAGTACTGCATGTGACTACCAGGAGGGAATGCCCCCTTCTCCTCATAGTTTTATACACCTACTGTTTTAACAGTGCATTGCACAAATTTACACGAAAAATACTGGTTTTGCACTATACAGTTTCTAGAATATATACAGAATAAAATAAGTTAACTTCTAATGAGAATTGCTGATGGGCAGCATATATCTTTAATATACATTTTAAAGTCTCTGCAGGCAGCTACTTTTTGGTTAGTTGTTATCAATATTTGTAACATAAGCACTGGTCAGAGAACTGAGCAGCATTCCAATAAAGTTAACAGATATATTATTTCTTTTAGAAACACTGGAAAATCCCAGTTTAAAATATTATTAAATGTCCTAACATTTACACACTATGAGGATTAGATCTAATAAAATAAAATTTCTTCAAAAATAATCTTGCAGCTCTTTTAAGCATGCTCTGAGACCTTATTTAACAATCATCCATACCTTCAAAAAACAACTGTCACATAGCCATACATTCTATCTCACACACATTATTTCCTTAGAACAGACAAGAAAAGCAAATAAAACACTTGAGAAGTCAATGGTTTTTGCAGTCGTATGTCATTCCACTCATGTTTGACTGCACATTCTTCATGACGTTGCAAAGTGTCTCATTGGGTGTTAGTTGATGGTTTTATCTACTACTGCTGGAAAGCCAGGAAGCCTTGCAGGTCTTCAGCCAAAATAAACCAGCCTTGATTTTAGCCTCATCCCACCTGCAGTATTGATCCAACCTGTAGAGGCTGTTGCTGCAAGCATCATGAATAGTTCTGTTACAACAGAAAATAATGCATATGTATGCATTACGTTTAAGCCCTTTTCCTTGCATGTAGTTTTTATACATAAATTTAATAAAAAAATACTACTGCCACACAGGCTGCTGTGTAGAAAGAGCAGTCAAGTAGGATGTTCAATTTTGAGGGTTTTACTTCTGATGAAGCAGTTTCTTGCTGTGATAAAAGTGTGTTGGTTGTCAGGATTGCTGGAGGTTTGTTTTTGTATTTTTGTGAAAGGTGCTCAATAATAGTCTGAAGTGTCTCCATCATCAGTTCTTTTCTAAATGACAGCTCTTCAGAATCCAGTGGTCACAAGACTGATTCCTGTTTTGATCTTCCCTAGAAGCTGGCAGGATTGCACCATGCGGAGAGACTCTCGGATCTCCAGGTTAAGTTCCATCAGCTTTGAGCTGGCCTCAGACATGTCTTGGTTGGAGCCCACCACTGCAAAGCTGCCAGTCTGGCCAAGTGTCTGATGCCGGAAATAGATGTGCAGCAACGTTTCAACTGGGTCATCTTCAGAACTGCCAAAGATGTCCTGGGGCCAAAGAGACCTGTAAACACACAGCTGGGATTTAAACTTCTTAAAAAATTTTAAATGTTCTTTAAACAAACATTTGAAACAGAAGACATGAAAATGCAAGGGAAAATAGCATGCAATTTGGATTTAAAAATCAGAAGTTTAAATATTTTTATTCTTTAAGCAGATATTTAAACAAAAGACATAGAAAAATGCTAGAGAAATGTTTCTTCCATTGAGTTCCAGTAACTAATAGTATGATTTCTCAGAGATAAATTCTAAAGAACAAATACTACTAAAATTGCTTTTTACTTTTCTTAAATTACTGAAAAAAACCAAAAACCAAAACCTGTAATGAAGCAACAGTCTTTGTCCTTTTCAACAAGGACACAAGGACAGACATCCAGCAAGTACTGGGAAAAAAAAAACCTAAAAAAAATAGTGCCTACCTCTGCTTTTAATTTAAAAAGATCTACTAAGAAACTCAAGATCTGAAAGCATTCCTTCAAAACTTACCTGAAAGCCTTGACCTGTGCCACAGCTGACACAAACTCCTTGTTTCTCAGGGATTCAATGAGGGAGTGAATAGCTGTTTCTGTGCTAGCTTGGGAAGCCTCTGCAATTTCAATTTCTTCAATACCACTGTCAGACACCGCCTCAGCCTCTTTCAGGCAGCTCTCCAAAAGAGCAAGTTCTTCAGACATGTTTATTACCTAAAACAAGTATAAGTTATCTTTTCTAGTTTAAATGTATTTCAAGACAAAATAATTTTCAGAAGATCAGGTTTTTTTTAATTTTTGCAATAATGAAAAATGGAAAAACAACACACAAATATTTTCTGCAGTTGCTTAAGTATATGGTTAATTTAATGGCCAAAGTGTGCACGTCAATTATTAGGGCTTTCCCTGATGAAGTTCCCATCTTAGTTATTTAAAATTTATTTCCATAAAAATAAATTTCTCCTTACGTTACTTAATAACAAACTGACAAGAAAAATGAACCATTTCCAAAACGTATGACAGAAATGGTGCCATTACAAGGACATCTTAAATACAAAGGAAAAAATTGGGAAGGTTGGTCAGCCAGCAGAGTAACAGTAGTGCAGCCAGTGTATACAACAATATCTGTGGCTTTAGCTGCAGTGCATGAGTAAAACACAGGGCCATCTCTCAGAACATGATTCTAACTCAGGCAAGAAGTGGGACTGATGTGATGCCAACCTTCCAGAGCGTTCTTCAAACACAAATTTATTTGCAGCCTCTACAAAAATCTGGAAATAAAAGTGAGGAACATGCACATTTTTTTCTGAAGCTACTCATAAACCAAAAACTTTCACTCAGGATTTTCATGTTCCTCCCTACTATATCAAACAAGACCAAGCCTACTTTTTTTTTCTGCTACCCCTGTCTGTTGCATTCCAGACCCAGAGGAGAACTTAGAGAAGACATTACTAATAGCATAATGCACAAAACTCAATATCACACGTGTACCAAGTGTGCACAGCTGAAAAACACTTTTACTTCTGAAGTTACTACAACTAAAGAGGTCTAGAACACACTACTAACTGTGCTTAGGATGGGGACTGAGGTTGCAGAGTAATTGAATGGTGGCTGAAGTGACACAGTTAAATGAATCTGTTGGTAGAAAGGGATAGTGGTTGCTATAGGAAACACCAGGGTGATGGAAAGGCTCAGCTCTGCTGAGTGGAGCTGATGTGCCTTGATTGTAGCTTGATTAGAATACACCAGGAGTGCTACTGAAATATTTAGAATCCTCATCACTGGACTCCTGCATTCCTGTCTTTTTTTAAAGAGCTTTCAAGCTGTACAAAAATCAACACAGATAATTGAACATCTCAGAAAATTCTTGTAAGCTCTACTTAAATATTTTATTAATTGGCTATAAAACAGCAGGAACCCTCCTCCAGTTTCTAAAAGGATGTACCACTGATGAAAATGTTACCAAAATGAGTTTTAAATTGTCTGGTTTTAAAATGTCAACAATTACAAGCTGAATGGCATGGTTTACCTCTGCTTCTTTTTTGATTGTTTTTACTTGACTGATGAGTTTGCAATAAGCTTGGAACAGAAGGAGCAACTGGAAATGCAACTTGTATAGCCTCCGACACAACTCCAGCTCCTGTAAATGTAAACAACACTATTATACTAAGGAAGTGCAAACCTCCTACTATCCAGTACAAGAGACAATAAATCAAAACTTCTTCAGTATAGAGTGTGCGAAATTAGAAGTAGTTAATTTGGCTACTAAAGAAAATGCCAAAAATATTTAGACACTAACATACAGTAAGCTAATGAAAAGCAGGTGAAAGATTCATTCAGTTCTAGATTTACAAGTAGCCTCTCACAGAGATTTAAAGTTCACTTTTTAATAAGTTACATTTCCAAGAAGGGGTTGGGGTGGGATGTGAAGTGCTTCAAAAGGCATTTTGAAATGTCTGGAACATTTCAAGATCTCATGTCTTAAAAACAAGAGTTTCATAGATCACTTACTTCTTTTGTTGATATTTTACTGTTTTAAATTCAAGATCTAATATCCAAAAGAAGCAGTTGTGGTCTTTCATAACCATTAATATTTATATTGTAAGCACAGTATATAACCTGGCCCTTAGCTTACATTGCCTGACAGAGTAGGAGGAGAGTAATTCCATTCCTGGAGGCAAGAATAATATTTTCTTTATAAAAGGTAGCCCTTATTCTGCTTTAGAATATAACATGACATATTCTTAAGGAAATGAAATAGCAGTATTAATTTACGCACTGTCTTGCTTCCATTTTTATGCCTCTGAAACACCAGTCATAAGTGCAGACAGTGTTAATACTGCTTCACATACACACATAAAAGCTAGTGCTAATGGAATAATCTTTATAACATTCTACTAACTACAGGATCCTATTATCTACAAAGGACCAACAGTCTAATGGGTTAGATGATGCAAAATTGAAGCACACAGCATTTCTGTAATAGTCTAGGACAAGACATTATTATTTCACAAATGGACAAGACAGATGGAGACCAGTTTGGTGACTGGTATGGTTAAGTATTTGATAAATCAAGAACTGTCACTTACTGCTAGAATTTCCATTTGCTAAGCAAGAAGATGAGCAGGTCACAAAAATACAAAGAAAGAAAAAAGAGCAAGAATTAGTGTAGGAAATAATTTTAATTAGGGTAAAAGATGTCCCAGATAAAATGGAGGAAGAAACACAAGTAACATGCTCCAAATATATCCTGAATGTAAAAAAAATTAACAGAATTTGGTGTAAAATTACTTGCTGCTATAACACAAAGATTAAAAGTATTGGCTTTGTTGTCCCACAGCATGCATAACACTCTTACAACCCTTTCTGGTCTTTATACATTGTGTAGTCTGAGAAGTGCACAAATTTAAGATAATCAAAATCAAGGACACTTAGATCTGAATATCTGTACAGTTTCTTACTTGTTTTATATCACAATAGTTTAAGCAAAAATAATGCATTTTAAAATCGAGATGCAAGGTTAATTTGGACTCTGAATCAGTTTAGAAATTCTTGGGTTTGCTAAACTCAGTTCTCAACATCTCTGAGAGATTTCTGTAATGTAATGGCACTTGGTTTTTACAAGCCATTTCAGAAAAAATGTGTGGGGAGGAGGGGTAGGGAGAGAAGCAGTCAGAGAATATGTGTCAGACTAGGGATGTCAGCTTCACCAGTCCTGTGCTTTGTACAGCACTGAGCGCACTGATGGCACTGAGGCATGTGCACACTGAATCACAGAATCATAGCATGTCCTGGAGCTGGAAGGGACCCACTGAACTCCAGCTCCTGGCCCTGCAGAGGACAACCCCACTGGAATCACACCATGTGCCTGAGAGCAAAGCATATGAAGATGCAGCAGATGTCTGACTCCCAACAGACAGAAGCAGCTGAGCTTTACTAAGCACATAGTTCACACCATGGCATGGTGAGTTACAGACTGTGTGCTTTGCAGCTTATAAACGTTGCATGTTTTTGTTACACTGCATGGTTTTGTTCTGCACTCTGTGCTATTATGTACTTAGCACAATTACTGTATTTATGATGAACTGAAGACATAAGATCCTGAACTGCAGAACATGACTTTGATGACTTGCTTTAATGAAGCACAGAGAATCAAATTTTGAGAAATGGCAGGGATGACTATTTAATAATTGTGGTCATTAAGTTCCAGTGTTCTTAAAGCCAAGTCTCATTATTACTGTAAGCCATAATGAATCCCTTTCCCCCAAAACACACATTGATAGCTACCTTTTAAAAATTCAGGAGAGGTTTTCCTTTAAAAATAGCTCTGTACTGCTTCAGTGTCTTATACATACCTGCTTACTTGAGAAGTAATCTGATTTTCCTACCTGCCTGTCCTGTACAAACAGTCTAGCCAGAGTCCAGATGCATTCTTTCAGGCTTACATGTACTAATAGCAAGAACTGAATAATCAGATTTACTTGCAAGTCAGCTGGCAATGCACAAGCCAGAACAGAATTAATCTCACTATCCCTTAGCTGTTTGGACCACAGTGCTAAAAATTAGTAAGAAAATCTTATTTGTATTACTGAATGAAAAATATCTGTTTTCTTGAGCAAGACAACACTTATACATTTTTAGCATTAACTGGTTGACTGCTAAGACTTAGCAGCCCCATACTCCATTTACAAGGACTTTTGAAGAATTACCAGCATGCCGCCCTTGCAGGCTAGGATTAGAAACCAAAATCAAAAGAAGTCCCCATTATTATTTAAAAAACAGTGTGATTGGTCTCAAACTCCTTTTCAGAGGCTATCTTCAAACCCTGCAGAAACAGGGAAGAGTAGGACAAACTGCTTTGCCAGGGAATCATGGATTCTCTCTGTACAAGCTATTTGAAAGCCTGCAAGTTGCTTGTCTTCCATTTCTTAGTTTTCCCAGATACATAGTAGGAACAGTAACATTTACCTTCATGCTAAGGATGGTTCTGTTCTAACAACTAAATGTTAGAACAATTTCTTGGTGTATGTAAACAAAATTATAAGTATGGACTGATATATATTCGTGCTGCTTTTTAATTAATATATATACAGCACTTACTGCATTGTAATAGTAAATGCTATTTATTTTTAAAGATATACCAGTCAGTATACAAAGATGTATACTTAGTGTAAAATACACTAAAGTATGTGTTCATAGGCAAGACAAAAGTCCTTGCAAATAGTAACAAATAATGTTGCTGGTTTTGTATTACCTAAGCTTATTCACTTAATTTTTAAAAAATGTGCAACTTGAATGCAGGATAAAATTTAACGTTGTATTACCACATGTTTCACTATTCTAAAAATTCAGGTACATTTTGTGACTGAATTAAAAAGCCCCAAACATATATATATATATGAAGAACAGTAAAAGAAAACTGTATAAAAGAAGAAATAGTCCAAATATACAGTAAACATTTCTGTTGCTGAAAACTACATCTTCAGCAGCAGAAACATGACTAGGTGCATCAATGAATAGTTCAACTGAATTAAAGAAATAAAATTCCTCCTCTTCCTCAGCTTGGATTTGAGATTTTTGTCAAACTGTCATTGTGAGAAGGTAAGTTCATCTACTACCTGCAGTTCTTTCTTACTTCTTTCACTGTTCTTACCACAGTACTTCAGATGGCAGACTCCTTGTACCTACTAATGTCAGGTTTTGGATTTGCTTTTTTTACTGTATCAATATTATGCAGCTATTCTATTTTTAAAAACCCAGTCCTACTCCATTTTGGGAAAAGCTATCACTTATTATAGCAATTAGTAATATTAAACATGGTTAATGCCATGCAAGTACATACAAAATATTCAACTAATATTAATGGTTACTTAACCTATTGTTAGATGATATTTTGACAGAAGTGTTTAATGAGCTTTTTGCTATACTGCTACTTTACTCCCTGTTACTTCTCACCCAAATATTGGCTCCAGAAAGGTTTTTATGTTCTATAGTACTAAATATATTAAATTCAATAGAAGTTTTTGAGTAGACAATGTATCTGAGCATATAACCAGAATTTTTAATCTTTTTTCCTTCTAGAAACAGCAGCAGAAAAGCAGACTTGCTGGTACAGATGGTATCTAGTCTGCTTATCTGCTCAGTGTTATTAAGTCTAGAACCCAAGATGGATAGCCAGCTTTTATTAAGAAGACCCATTTTTTATTGCCACTTCATGAGACTCTGGGTTTCCAAAAGACAGGATGATAACTGAAATGAAAAGCTTTTCATACATTTTTAATCTCTCTACAAATATTGGAATTTTTGTGCAATAAAGATGACTTTTCATCTCATATCCTGAGACTCACAAATGTCATACACTTACCTGGGCATCTGTGTTAGTGCCATGAATACCATCATCAGTACCAAATGTCCTTTTGCAGTCTTCTAGCCACTGCGAAATAAGCATAAACAAGATTGAACATCCTCTGAAACAGCAAACTGAAGACTGTGCTAATACTGCTTAAGACACTTTGTCATGTACATTTTCAGATAACATAAGAAATTGTGGTATGGAATCAATTGTTTAGCAGTGTTGTTTGCAGTGATGATATCCACACTGATATATCACTTTGTAGCTTTTATTTCCTGTAGCCTTCATTACCCAAGATGGAGGTGGTACACTTCAGCATAAATACTAACCCATGATTGAACTGATGCTGTTAGAGGAAAAGGTATGAGAGGGTGGAAGCAGAAACACCCCTCTCTTTACTTTCTGCACAAGGTTTACACCAATGTGATTTATCAGCCTTTAAAATACAGCACTAATTCACATTAGAGAATAAGCCTGTTACATTTCTTGGGACTACTTGAGAAACAGAAGGAAAGAGAGCTGTTCTGTGTAAGTAGACGTAAGTGCAGGTTTATAGGATGGAATTATAAACCAAAATTCTCCTGTGGGAGTTTAGCATCACCTCCAGTTCATACAAGCCAAGGAGATGAAGCATTCTTACATTACACAGTGCAAACCTGCAGGTTCCACTCAGGGCTGCATTTAACTCCATTCCTATAGCATACAACAAGTTTATCAATTTCAGTGGGCAGTCTCTCTTTCTACCTTTAATCAACCATGCAAATTTCTCAAAAAATAACCTCCATGTGTACTGACATTCACATGAATATCTGTGTTACTATAAAGCATTTATAGAATCAAATAAGTTCTTTTTGGACAATATAACCTGATCACCCCATTGATACAAGGCCCAGCAAATTTTTCTGTACAGTGATGGGATTTTTCTGCAAGGATGAGTATTACTGAAATGGGAATGCATCATGTTGAGATAAAGTGCATAATATCATCTGAAATGAAGAATAGGCTCTATACATCCAAGGAAGAATAATTTAGCATACTGCATGTGTTTGAGATCTTGAATCTCAGAGGGAATCTTGGTGACCTTTTTCTAACCTTTGTCTGATGCAAGAAAAAGAAAAATGTGATTTCCCATCTGCTCAATTTAATAAAGGTTACTTAGTGAATTAACTAGGCCTGTGTGCTCATCAGAAGGAGAAATGGAATCCTCTGAACATTGCAGTGTCAGTTTCAATTAGTGACATGGTTACCAACATCCCCAGCAAATCTCATTTTTCTTTTTATCAGACAGCCTCCATCAGGAGCTATGGAAAGGTCTGCTCTGCAATAAACAGCATCAGCAATTGGGAAGTCAGTACTTCTTTTCACACACTGCCCTTTTAAGATCTTTTTTTAAATCTTAGAACCAGTCTGAATAAAGGGTGTGCCTAGAATGCTGTGTGTATAAGCTTGTATTTTCTATTACATTTATCTGATTCAATATCTTTGTCCCTAATACACACATGAAGTCCAAGCAGTCCCCTTGCAAGAAAATAGAACGATAGCTCCAAAAAGGTGACAAAATTAATTTATTAAGAATTTTTACAGAATATATGTTCAGCATGGTAGAAAGATCATTTTTTTTCCTTTGGGAATACTGTGACAGAATAATCTTCTATATGTATTTGCTTTGAATCAATTCATGTTTTCTTCATACATCTCCTAGTGTTGATGAAAGCGTAACACAGGGAAGTCTGGGGTTGGTCTTGGTCATAGGTTGGTTTGCCAGATTAAACTCTGAACAGACATGCTAAACAGTCTGTACTGTAAGTATCTGCCTTATCTTGATGCATAGGTAAGAATTTCAAGCAACTGCAGCCCAAACCTTTTACTTTTTTTAAATTTGATTCATGTGAATGCCTGTACACCACACAGCATGGAGAGTGACAAACGTCATCTATTAGGATAAAGTTTGAACAACAGTTTTTCATTAAAGAAATTAACATACAGATTCTTCCAGTGCTTGATTCTAGAGCATACCAGATTAACATTCACATTATTATAATTACTTAAATATCTATTAATTTTTATGAACTTTATGATACAATAGCTCAACTACTTATTTTGGTTCTTTTTCTGTGCGTTTCTATGAAAAAAGCAAGGGTCTGCATAAGGTTGATTAAGCATTTTGCTTTAATACTTTCAGATTTAATAGGATACATAGCACAGCTGTGTGTAATAAGAGAAGTTCAGATTTTACTTGAGGAAGTCTTGTTCAGTCATTCCCTATACTCTGTTTAAGAGGACAGAGTAAGAAAACAACAAAACATATATCTAAGACGTAGCTTAGAAGATTCTTAGTTTACATTTAATACAAAATACACCTTAGAAAAAGAGGGCCAACAGCTAAAGAAACACTTCTAAAATGTTTTAGGAAAGTAAATGATTTGAGATAGTCACTACTTTCTAAATTAAGATGCTCAATAACCACTTACATAATGCACTAAATAGTCTAAATGATGTGCTATCAAGAGTCTGAGATGATTGGTCAACGCTTAAAGTTTCTTCCTTCTCAGTACTGCTTCTTTTTATTTATAAATGATTAACTGAAAATAAAACCCTGACAAAATGCTCTCAGTTGTTTCAGAACAATTTTTTAACCCTGTGAACCTTCTTCCTGCTCTAGTCACTCACAAATCAGTGGCAGAAGACAGGCTGACCATAGAAACATGTTACTGTACTCCCTTTTTGACAGAAAAAACAACTCCTTCACTTTGATATAATGACAGAGGCCATAAAACTGATACTTGTATTTGTTTACCTAGTAAAATAAAATTCAAAGTTCTTAATATTCAGTATGGATTTATGTCAATATGAAATGTGACAGTGCAAAATTAGATAATAATACCTTTAGTGAAATTGTGGCCATTTGAAAGGGATGTAATTTTAATCTGTCATACTTTGACAAATCAACAAAACAATACCATTGGTTATTGGTGTGATAAACTAGGCTAAATGGGGAGTTGATGCAAAATTTTTCCATGTTTGGATAGTCATAATTCTAATTACACATACACACAAGTAAGTCCCTTTTTACCCTGCCACAAATCTTCCTGTCCGACCATGGGGCAAATCAGTTATACCCTCTGTGCCTCAGGGCTGCTCTGTAAAAGGAGGAATGAAATACATTATGCTCTCATAGGAGTGCTGATAGCACTATGTATTGGAGATTGCCAGACATTAAATATTACATCGAGTAAAATAATCTTAGTCATTAGATGAGTGCTTTGTTTCTGATTAAGCCTACATGGGAAAATGTAGCTCATTATATTAGATCAAATAAATTGTTATTACCACAGAGCAGGGCAAATAAATGCAACTCTTGTAGCAGAAATGCTGGCTTGGATCCTGCCAAGAATTTATCTACATTAACAGTGCTGTGTGGCATACTTCAGCATTGGTTTCAAGGAAACCACATTTCTTTTGAGATCCTTTCCACAAAAAAGAGGATGTCTGGTCTATTCAACAGATGAGCTGTCAGCAATCTTTGCAAGGCAAAGGTCATAATTTCCTAATAAACTCATCACGATGAGGAAACACGGAGCCACCTGTGCTGCAAAATACAGCTCTGCCAAGGCACCATGGCTTGAATTCTGGTTCTGTTTTGCATCACTCAAACTTGCCTATACTGCCATTTTCATGCCCTCACAGGCTGCTGAGATCAGTAAAATTCAGCGTGTTCAATTTTCCTAGGAATCATCATCTCTACAACAAAATCCCCATATATTCTCTCTCTTTCTCTGTCTGCAAAACTGATTGTAGAGCCATGTTTTCTTTTGGCTCTTGAAATACAAATCTTACCTGTGTCAGTTTTCTAAAGTTAGTATCTTATTTTTTGAATTTCACATACAGATTCACAAACCCAAATATACAGACCCTTGCTACAGAAATTTTCAACTTCTAAACTGCATTTCTTTGGAAAAAGGATATAACCACTAGTATATAACCACCTTGAAAATAAAACTGCATATTCTAAACAACACAAACACATAAATCCAGCTGTAAGATGAGCCTTAAATTTACATATCTGTGTGACACAGCTGTGTAACACTCATTCCTTGTCAGTGGAGATTGAGTCTCCAAAAAGAAGTCTGAAGTACTATGCAGCTGACAAGTCAGTATGTGTATTAGGATAAATGCATTGCTTTCTTGATTCCTTTTAATATATTGTCCTGATCCTTGAATACTATGGGTGCTAATGCATTTGGAATTCCATAAAGATAGTTATCTGTAAATGTCTTAATCTGGAGGTGAATTCCTAATCTAATAAAATAAGCAGAACATAAATTAAAAAAAACCCCAACATTATTTATTGATATTCAGGTTAGAAATACTTGAATATTTTTAAATTAGGAATGTGCTTTTCCCACTGTTAGTGGATTTGTGTAGTGTTACATATTAAAAATCAATTTCAGAAATATGAACAAAACAAAAATAAATTATATATAAGAAAAAACCCCTCAGGTTCAGGTTATACACACAGAATAGTAGTAAGAAAAGGAAACAGGGTTTTGTTTCAGAAGTGTTCTCCCACAGTTTACCTTTAGATGCCTGTGAAGAGAGATAAGGACCTGCAAAATTTTCTTGATGAGTAGGTTCTAATATTTTTGTTTTGAGATATAAGAGACTCACCTGTTCTGCTGCCTCTCTTTTGACATTATAGGTATCCAAGTGTTCTTGGAGCTCAAGAACACTGAACTTCAATGTTTCTAGCAGGCCACAAGACAGTAGCTGGAAAATAGAAGTCATCAAACTCTGTAGTCATGTAACATCTGACTATAATCCATACAGTCTCATATCTAAATTACATAATACAGAATCCTACATTCACATTTAGTGAAACAAACAAATTCGAATTAGCTGGGCATGTCATTTGTGACACCTTTGAGCAAGTGAATTAACACATGTAACTCTACCATTTAAATCACTGAACAAGTTTTGATTCCAAAATAAGAAGAGTAGCACCCACATGTGAAACATGTTGACAGGTTAACAAGAGATTTCAAAGCAATTTTTAGATCGTTCATAACGAAGAATAATATTTGATACACACACAGCACTAGTGTAAATAGAACAGCCTGTAGAAGGAAGGAATGGTACTGCTGCTGGATTGCTCCTGTAGCAACCTAAGGAGTACCCTTAGGTGGGAAAGTAAGCCTCAGTTACTCCTCAATATACAAACTATACTATCAGAAAAAGCTTCTGCAGTCTGTAAGAAACAGGACTTGGTCAAAGCAGGAACCACTGGATATTTGAAGAATTTTCTACTATTAATGACTGCCTTTTTTAACATGGTTTCAGAGTTTCTTTTGCCCTCAGGGACTCTACCTCAGCTTTGTTCCACACTATTTCTCCCTGTAGTTTTATTTTCACTTTGGTTTTTTTATTAGTCCTTCTCCTGACACTTCCTGTAATAAACATCTCTAACATGATGTTTCCTCCCTCACACTGGTCAGTCCTTGAACATTAAGAGCTCTGTACTTTATCAGTGAGAATTAATCTGACAAGCAGGTTCATTTCATTTTAATTATTTAAAGAGTAAAGATTTATTTATACAGTTTTTGTCAATACAACAAAACCAATGTGTGTATGTCCATGTACATATGCAAGTATTTGTGTGTTATATTTATTGATATCCTTTTTATATTTGTGTTTATATAGATTTGCTTTTTAATTTTAAAATACACATGGTGTTTTAGTTGGGCACTAGTGTAACTTTTCTTGTAGCTTCTTATCTTAAAGAAATGAGTTTTTTGGTAAATTTCTACTGCTTTCAAAGTGACATAAGTAAAAACAAACAACATTATGTGTGGTTCCCTTGAACAGCACTATCTGTATCATGCTTTTTTCGTTCTCATATTCTTAAGTGAGAGTTTAAGAAAGAGTTTCCCCTAAGTACCAAAGGTAAAAAAGGTCAGGAGAAGTGTCTCACACTGGGCATCAAGGCAAAAAATCTATCTACCTCAGCTCTGCAGCTGACAATGTCTAATGGCAGTTGTTTAAAAAAGAGCAAACATGTGGTGATCCACCTGCCCCAGAATGCTTCCTTAGCCTCTGTCAATGCAGTGTTCTGCATTTTAAAGGATCTGCTTTAAAATCCAGGGCTACTTCTTCCATGAATTTCTTTAGAGGCTTTTTGAAAACATGAACAGACACCATAAAAAGTGACAGCATTTCACATTCTGATTATGTATCATACGAAGAACCTTGCTTCTGTGTGTTTTCTAAGTCACTGCTAGCTTAATCTGATCACCCTTAACATCAATTAAGACAAAAATAAAATAATTTCTATCACTTATAAGACATCTGTGGACAGATTTATCTTCTAAAGGTCTAAAAATTCTAGCCTACATACTCATATCTTACATGTATATATTTCATCATCCTTGTGATCTTTCTTTAATCTTTTCCAGTGCTACTAACTTTGCTCTGAGAGCAAAACTGCCCTCAGAATTCAGGATGTAGGTATACATGTACAATATGTACATGTATACAATATGTACAATAACTCAGAGAAGTTTCCTGTTTTGCTGTCTCCTTTCTTGATAATTCTAGCAAGGGTTTTTTTTTGACTGCTGCTGAACATTGAGCTGACTTCCTGGATTAGTATCTATTATAATCAAGATTTCAACTTGCATCACAACAAATAATTCAAAGGCTCTCATTATATATTTGTAGAGAGAATGTTCTTCTCATGCATCACAGAATATATACATTATGATACACAGTGGCCACTTAAGATTTTATTTCCCTTCTGATTTCAAAGGGTTTCTTTTTTTCCACATACTAAAATATCATTTTGTATGTTATATGAAATGTTAAAGCAGACAGATATTCCAATGTGCAAGTTTGAGATTCTTACCGTTTCCGCGTCCACGAAGACTGTGGGACATTCTGAACACAACATCATCACTTCCAGAGAACTTTTAAACTTTGTTCCAATGCGCTGCAGACTTTCACCAAGAAAGCTGACTGAGTCATTTGTTATAGATACAAACTTTCTTTGAATGGTCTAGAAGTCAAATCAGAAAAACATATATCTTACATTGTGTTTTATTACTCTTCTGGCTTTTTAGGTAAGAGTTTCAGAGCAAATGTACAGCCTGACCAATTTCCATCATATTATATTTTTTCATTAAATGAGAAACTAATATGTAATTTTCTCTGAATATTTATGTAAAATTAGCTCTAGAAAATGCAATAAATCAATAAAAGGGGCCAGTATCTATAAAGACAATTATTCATTTCATATCTAGTCTCTAGCCTCAGTATAAGTAGACGACTACTTGCCTTTACACAGTTTAATTTATTTTCAAGTGTTTGTGTTGCAGAAAATTTTAGAGTTTTATGAGTCATTATGCAACCCGTGTAGCACCATCTGTGTCCAA
Organism: Thryothorus ludovicianus; assembly: GCA_013397245.1. NCBI lineage: Eukaryota > Metazoa > Chordata > Aves > Passeriformes > Certhiidae > Thryothorus > Thryothorus ludovicianus. Next base: position 237,144 of record VZTB01012671.1, read on the forward strand.
AACTGCCACCTGCAGGATTTCTACCTTCTTCAAAAATCAGTTCTGAGTTTATCATGTTTGATTATGCAGACTGTCAGCTTAACCTAATATAACACTGCACTCTGCTATGTACTATTTCATTAATCCTGGAAGTTAAATGTAGAATAAAACTATATTAAGATTATACAGACAGTTAAACACAGGAAGAAGGAGTCAGAAGGCAAAAATGGAAAGGTCCAGTCAAACAAGGCCTCCCAAGTATCATTTCATCATTTTAACCCTCCTCTGTACCCAGTAACAACTCCTCAGGAACATTTTTTGCCCATGCTTGAACACTGGTTTGCTATTGTCCAGAGTCTCCAATTTTCCAGCACTTAAGCTAAAGTTTCATCCTTCTTCCCAGCTCCCTCATTAACACAAGAGAATATGAGGTCTCATTTTACCACTTTCAGGAAATGAACGAATGTGTGAAAACCAGCTGCAGCTAAGCTTTGGTATAATCAGACAAACCCAATTCCTCATGTCTAGATGAAGCAAAAAGACAAAAATCTAGAATCTGTAACAGAAATTTAATGGCACTATGGCCATGAAATTATTTCAACATAAAATGGAAAATGGGTATAGATGTGCAAACAAATTATTCCATGAAAAGGCAGAGTATAAATTCTTCACATCTAAGTTACTGCCCATACACATGGGATAAAGTATGTGTTAGTGTGGGTCTTTCACTGAGAAATTTATTGTGCTATGCCAAACAGCAAGCAAAATTAATATTAGAGATACAAGAAAGGGCTGTAGCCATAAAGTCTTGTCCTGAATATTCTTTTAGCTCATTTGGCACATTGCCTGTACATAAAATGAATTAATTATACTTATTCTACCCCATAGGAATCTGCAAAGAATCATTACTTTTAAAATATAAAAACTCATGCCCTACATATAGGGAAGAGGGAGCCAGAAAAATTAAGCCATAGGCATTTTGTGTTGGATAGAAGATCTGTGAGGTAAATATAGTTAAAGAGAGGCATTTGAAACATCTATCTCCAGTGGATGTCCTGGTGTTTCAATTACTTCTCTGCAGAAAGAAACCTTTTTCTCACATGAAAAAAGTTGATGCAAGATAAATTCATTAGTGTTTGTCATGCTGTGATATCCTAATGACTCCCACAAAAAAAAAAAAAAGGAGAAAGACATTAATTCTGTAATCATCACAGAACCTGGGTGACATTCAGAAAATAAAAGAAGGGGTGAGCTTTTCTGGAATTTCATTTATGTTCTGAGCAGGTTCACTCCTAGGCAATAAATAAAGCAGATATTCCATGGAAAAATGGAGTATGACAGTGTAACATTACTTTAGCAGTGTCTTTTTCTGGTCTGCTTTCGGTTTGCTGTCTAAAGCTTCTTGCTACCATAATCTTGTGGCTTTTGCAGTTTCAAGGGGAAGAATAGTTTTAAAAGTAGGAGGAAAGGATTTCAGATGAGCAACCACACACGGAGAATTCACTGACCTGAAACAGCCTTGAGAAGACATGAAATGTATAGACAGCACAAGAGCCATCTGTATCTGACAGCATCTGATTGACGTGGCAGCGCCAGGCTTGCTCTTCATCGTCGTACGCCACTGGCTGGAAAGCTGCCAATATGGCAGAAAGAAATGGAGAAGGAGGAGGGGAAGTCTGCACTTCTGGGAAACCATCCTGCTCTTCTTCATCTTGGCTACAAACAACAAATAACGGAAATTACCTCCTCAGCAAACTTTCTAGGGAAAAAAACACCTTCATTTTGGCAAGAAGGAAAAAAATGAGAATTTTAGATTCAAAATATTATTTGGTAAAATAAATAACGGATCAACTAAGGTAACAATGAGCCAAGAAAAGGGTAAACAATAAAAAACTTTTGCTACTGCAATATATTAAAAATTGCTTATACTCTCCAAAATTTACTACTGCATGTCAGTTCTATACACAACTGCAGAGAAAGAGCTATCTGGAGGTTATATACAGGTATACACTATATATACATACACCACTTAGAAACAGGCATTTTTTTCTTGCCCCCAATAAATGAAGTAGCATCCCGTTCTTCAAATTTTTATTGATCTGAACAGATGGTCCATCAATATCTGTAACAAGTTTTAGCCTTCCTTAAGGGAAGCACAAGAGCTCATTTAGCAATGTAACAGTGCTTTATAAATGTCTTAAGTAACATAAGCAAATGGAGATAGATCGAAACACTTTTATTTTTATGGGCAATCAGTTTATGGCCTTTGTTCACAGAGCAGTCTGCTGTCATACCTTCCACTAGGCACCAAACATCCAATAAAAACACCAAACTACAAATTCATCAATGCTACTATTTCAAATCATTAAAATAATTATTAACTTAAAATATTCTGTATTATAAGGGATTATATATTTTGACACCTTGTTAACTGTATGTAGGCAGCACAAATATGTGTAGGAGGATTCCAAGTATACAGAGAGTTTATTAAAATAATCTTTTAAATCACATACAGTTTTTCTCTATAACAACTGCCTCATCCACAGCAGCACTAAGCACATCTTAAACAACACTTAAACATATCTTAAACAAGAAGTATGGGTGCTGGTTTTAGATATCTTCATTTTACTAGCACAAAGCTCAAAAGCTAAGACAAATCCCTTTTGATTACCATTTGTAACCAAAGCTTCAAAAAAAATTTTCAGTTATTTCCTAACCAGAGTACTATCACCTCTGTCACTCTTTAGACTAGAGCTATGGGGTTTTTCATTTGCTTGCTTAGTGTAAATAAAATAAAATCTTGAGGGATTGTTCAGTTGCCAATTTGAATTTATTCACTAAACTGCACTCAGCAGTTGAATTCTCACAATAGTGCAGTAGGTCACATATGGGAGCACAAGAGTCAAGTTTCTCTCCCTGTAAAACCTTCTCAACCAATTTCTTTTTTACTTCCTGTTGCGTTCATTTCTGAAAAGGCCTCCTTAAGAGATCTCTCTGAAAGAGCACATGTCAAGTTCCTATGTATGCCAAGTCTCTCTATTATTCAATCTAAACTTCTGAACATATTTTAAATATGAAAAGCCTATGAACAATTTTGATTTTGTTTTGTTTTGGTTTGTGGGTTCTATTTGTTTGTTTCGAGTTTCTTGTTCCTTTTCCTTCCTTCTTAGACTGTTACTTCCAGGGGACTTAGAGTTTCACTTTATATATGACTCAGCCAGCTAGGAATAACTTTAACTTTTCCTCTCAATAGTTATTTTTGTTCTCCATATGAAAAAAATGTTATTTTACTTGAAAATCTCTTAGAAATACACAGGAGACTTGTGAACCTTAATAATGAGAATAACCCTTGAGCAAATCCAAAGACAAACAGACTTGACTTCTACAGGAGCTTTGATTAAAAAAGAATCAAAAACTTTTTCCCTGTATTTTTCATCTATTTGGGTGCCACTATAAGTCAGAGTAGTTAAAGGGCTTTACTCTGTTATATTGTTTGCAGCTGATTTTTCACATTTCTGTCCTACTAACAGTGAAGAAAAGTGCTGATTTCTTTTATTTGAGAATTCTCATATTTTTCTGCACAACTGTTTTCCTTCTACCAGAAGAAACTGCAGAAAAAAGTATTGAGTTTAGTTGCTATAATGGACAAAACTGATCAACCATTATTTCAGATATGCAAGCCATCATTTTCTATTTTTGTTTTAAGGGATTAATGGAAATCTCCATACCATAGAAAACCCTGTTTGATAATGCACTGATAACATGTAATTCCTGTTACTTATAACCAGTATTAATCTTACCTAGACAAACCAGAGAAGTCAGCTTCTTCTTCTTCACATCTCTCATCAAGCTCTTTCAAAGCAAGAGTGACATCCTCTTCACAGACAGATTCAGAATAGCTTTCAGGAGCTGCTGCCTCTACCAGTTCTGGGGTCTCTTCCAGCTCCAGAGATTCATGACAGACCAGACAGTCTTGCTGCTCGTGTAGTAGGTATGACCCAGTGTCTTCACTAGCAGTGCTAACCTGTTCATCCCTTACTGCTGAACTGCCTTCCTGTGGATCACACATCCTTTCATTAGAATTACTGCCACAGCCTATGCATTCCTATCAGTTTTTATTATGGTTAAGTAACAGTTCTAAAAGATTATTTACAAATATTTACTTTAACTATTCAGGTCTTCGGCTCATTCACACAGTTTTACTTGGGCAAAGACAGGCAGCCTATTTGTCATGTTTGTAACTTCTGGTAAACATTAATATCCTAGAATGTGACTTACTTAGAGCAAATACAATTTCTCAAATACATTTAATTAAATCTGTTAGAGAATAGATAGAAAAATATGCCAACAGCCTCAACCTTGGTGAGATCAAAGAAACTCAAGACTTTGTATTTTCCTTTTTTAGGTAAGGATCAAAATGACTGCCTCATGCTTGCCTTTGGAGTCTAGAGCAAGTACCAGAATATTTCTAGTTCTTTCCACTCTCCACTTTAATAAATTTCTAAAGCATAACTACTTAGCAACAGTGTAGTAGATAAACAGTGGAAAAGGGACATTCCATTTACTATTTTTCCATTGCTACTAATATGGGCATCTTTAAGGCTTTTACCCTGAATCTCTAGAAGTAGGCTTTCATTAACAGGCAATTACAGAGAGTGGATAATTAAACTCAGGCAGGTAATATTAGAATGACCCTTTCTCCCTTCCTCCATTAGCATTATTATACTCATTAACATCACTATATTGGACAGATTAATTAAGATTCAGTTAATTTATGATAAATTCATTTGAAACCTTTATATTGGATTTCTCTGTGGAATAAAAATAACACTTGCTATTTCCTAAAGGCACAAAAATATCACATATTTTCATTCTTAATACTTCCTCTACTGGCATATCCGAAACAGGTCAAGGAACCTTTGGACCACACCTCTAAGCATACACATCATTTCATGGTTTTCATCAGTTGAAACAGATCCGCTGAGAGATTAAATAACTATACACATATCAGAAAAGACAACTCAGCTTTAAACAGAACCATGCCATTTTCTTTCACAGTGATCCTTACCAAGTCTCACTTTGACTATGGTACTCCTCAATGTGACACTGCTGCCATTTGACACAGCTAAGGACTTCACTTTTTATGTGTCTTTTGTTAAAGTAAAATCTGTTTTTTGTTGTTTGTTTTTTTTCCCCAAAATAGTAATTTTGTCCTATCAAGCAGCTGAGGCACACGGGAATGCAGGACACTTCTACAAAATCTCCACAAAATAATTTGGATTGAACCAATTTCTGTTATAGATGTTAACATAGGACACTGAGTTGCACTGCTCATGACTGGTAAATCTACGTATAGGAGATACACTTTTTGTAAATATGCTCATTTTTAGTTAACAAATTTACTGCCAAGTTTAAGTCTTCATAGTGCCATGACTCCTGATTTAGTTTTCAGTGTGTCATTGGACATTATTACTAGTATGAATATTCCTTAAGTATCTTAAAAAGGTGATTTATATAGTTATATGGTTACCAGTGCCACAGAACCTTAGGAAAATTACTTCTAGTCAACCACTCCCTCACAAATCTACAGAGCAAGTAAGTAAAACAGAATAATTTTAGTCAGAAACTTTCATACACATAAGCTTGTAGAACTTATTTTTGAACAAAATTATTCTTCTCAGATAGATAGTGAATTCTTACATGGAATGTGAAACATCGTTTTTGCTTTTTCTGGGAATCAGCCAAATCCATTTAAGTAAACTATTAATTTAAATATAGCATCCCTATGAGACAAACAAGGAACTCAATTCCTCTAACCAGCACACTCCTGTTTATGAATAACGGCTTCAATTTTTCCCACATCGTCTTAGATAAACTTTGATATATAGCTATTTATATTGAAAACATTTTGATAACTGACAGTTGACATACAATGGAATGCTTGTGCTGAAAGAGTTTTGTATATAAAGTACAGGAGGCACAGGAAAGAAAACTGCCCTGTGCTACAAGTTGTACAGTATAAGTATTCAGAACAAAATCAGTTTTACTGGCTTCATAAATATTTCAAGATGAGTCAATAGTGAGCACATTTTCAAGCTCATTCTGGTAAGAGGCATAAAGCTCTCTTTTTGAGCAATAAAATCCAACCAGATAGCTAACTCTTGTAGAGTAATAACTTTGAGTGTTTGAATTGTGCTCAAAGAAACCTATGTATTTGTCCAAATCTCATATTCTAACAAACACAAAATAAACCATCATATCTAGTGAATGCATTTGTATGCACTTGCAGCTTTATATATATATATATATATATAAATTTGTTCTGAATGCTGCCTAGTCATGGAATTGTTTTACAGCCCAGTTTAAATGTTTTCAATATTTTTAAATTACAATGTTGCTTTTTTGTGTGTATATTTTCACCTGTATTATAGCAATATAGTGATTTTATAAAAGGAGCTGCAAAAGAACAATGAATTCTAAGGGCAGTCTCAGAAAGAACTATGAAAATGTAAAAATTAGTTACAGCTGAGAATGCATCATGCCAACAATGGAGAAGGCAAAAGTTTTATTGTGGTGAATTTCATACTATAAAATTCCAGCTGATATATTGCTTCTTGCTTCCAAAATCTCAACCTAAAGCATCTATCCTGTGTGCAAAAAGTTCACCCAGATTAAGTGTTCTTCCTCAAACAAAATTCTATTGGATCAAAAATGCATGTTGTAGATGAGCACAAGAAGTGACAACTTGTTTGACAACCTAAGCACAGGTGTTCTGCAACAGCTGAAACATTTTATCAACAGCAGTGTAATGAAATACTTTTTTTAAAAAGCATATAGATAATCATAATGGGAAAATATGAAAAGATGTGGGGGAAAGCACTTTATGAGTGTCACAATATTACACCTTTAAAAGGTGAGAATTTTATCACAGGAAATCAGCCACTCTCCCTTTATTATTCTCTTTTGTAATTACAGTTTCCTTCATTAAACATTAGCAACATCTGTGGTCTGCCTGTTACTAAAAGCAATTTTTCTAGTAACAAACAGGTAAACTAGAGCCTTTAGAAACTTGAACTAGCCCAGTCACTTGAACTAGACAGTAGATTGTTTAAACCAGGTCGGCTGAAAACTCATCCCCTAAGTGTCAACAGTGCACTCACTCATTAGTCAAATACACATAGGAATGGCTTAATTTTCTGGAATACTCAATAAAACTGCATGTATAATTAAAGATGGGAGTAGCTAACATTATGCAAATAAAAATAACATTGCCAGTACCATAAATAATTTTAAATGAAGAGATAAAAAGTTCACCTAAACCAAGCCACTTGATATGGAGAAAAATTGTAATAGATGAGAGTTTGTTTCAAATTAGGGGTGTCTTTTTAAATTTTTAATTATTCAAATGTTTGAAAACACAATAAACTGAAGTACTCACAGATTTGCAGGCGGCCATTAGCTTGAAATCTGTCTCAGTCCACATGGGCCTTTCCAAAAAAGTATACCACTAGCATCTGTAGTGCTTTCTAAAGGATTATTTAATGGAACCAACTGCTAACACAGCTGGCCTGAGGTTTTATTCCCATATAGCACCAATCACAACCCAAAGAAAGCAAAACAAACAAACAAACAAAAAAAAAAAGGTAAGGGTGAAGGGGGAGGGAAATAAAAAAGTATTCGAAAGAAAATGTCGCTCAAGAAGGATTTCAACCATATCAAGTAAAAGCATTTTGAATATTAGCCTGTTTCATTCTGCACCATGAAATGATCGTGATCAGCCCTTCAAGAATATTTTTAACCTGTGGTAAGTTCCCTCAGTCCATCCAAGTAGTCTCCATGCTGAGGGAACATTTTGTAAGAACATGCCAACAGGTTAGAAATATTAAAAGCAAATCAACTAATCAGTGTAACAGAGGAAAATTCAGTTGAAAAGAAAGTCAAAGTTGCTGCTAAAACTAGAAGGAGCCCAAATCAGCCATGCACCAGCCCACATTTCTCCCCACCTCAGGCAGCTGGTTGCTAGAGTTATCTAGAGAAGAAGCCTCCAAACTTGGGGTCTCAGTTCTGATTTGAAGCACCTCTTCTGTTCCCACACTGCTAGTGGAATCTTGAGACTGAAGTGATAAACCAGCATGATCTGACACTGTTTCATCTATGGCAGAATCACTGATTAACTAAGACAGAAAAGAAAGAATCAAAATTCTTCAAAGGAAACACAAACTGCAGGTAAAGAATGCATTAGTTTTTAAATAGGCTGTTTCAGTATTGTTAGCTATTTGAATTTATTCACATATTATGAATTTCACAGCTTTACACTAGAACTATTACAAGCATCACATGCATTTCTGCAACATTTCACTTTGAAAAGAAGTTTTTCCTTTAAGGAAAATGATTTTCTTTCTTGTTTTAGAAGGTCTTTTGCTAGACTGAAACCGTTGAAAAGCAGAGCATTTTGTTGGGAGCAACATAAATACAAGCTTTGCTTAAAGTCTGAAAAGCAACATACACATCAAGCTGCTTCCCATCAAGTCAACTTTTTCTTATTTTCATTTATGTAAAGCAGAGAGACTTCTGAGTGGCCAGCATTCCTGATTTTCCTAAGTTATATGTACATAGGCTTCAAAATCCATAATTAAATTAGCAATTTCTGTGCTTAAGCACAGCTTATATCCTCATATGACCACTTAATATTCTTGATCTTATTTAGCATTTCGGGTTTTTTTTGATCTAGAAACCCACAAAAATACACATTTTCTATATAATAGATGCAATTTTGTGCTTATATTTAAAAAAAATACACTAACTGTAAAGACACTAAAAAATTAATATTGTACTAGAATTATACATCAAAAATTATAAATTATAGATTATAAATTATGTACCACCAATGTGTTAAAGTAACTTTTTTCCTTCATTGATGCTATTATGAAAAAGTAGCTTAGCCACATTAACTTAGTTCCTTACTATGTCATTCAGGCTGAAAAAGTGAGCCACACTTATCCATTAAATGTCCTAGGGAAAGCTCAACTTCTCAGATTCCTTCCACAGAAAAATAACCTACCATCTGTGAACGAGACAGTATCTGACTTGCAGTCAGTGCTGCTTCTTCTTCTGAAGACTCATCAGTGTCCTCCTGGTTGGTCAAGTTCAAGCTGGGTGTGCTGCCAGAGTACTGACACTCCTGAAGGGACGGGGTGTCTCCTTTGTCAATGCTGTCCAGAGAGCGCCTGCGAACGCCCCAGTTGAAGTTGTCCATGCTTTCACCCTGCAATAAAAAAGTTTGCACACATATGGTATGTACAAGTTTCAACATGATTAAGTTAATACACAAATGAGACAGAGAAAACAGGAGCACTGAATGTGTCATGAACAGAGTTTCAATCAGCCCTTTAGTTTTATTAAAATTTTAAGTACCTTGTTAAATGCTTGTAAATAAAGTATATGGCAAAGGAAGAAGAAATCTTTTGAATATCTTCTTGGAAAGTAACTCAGTATGTAATCTAGAACTATATCAGTATTGCTTTTATAATCTGACTAGAAAGTACAAACACATCACAGACAACAACAGATGAACAAGCCGGGGCACCAGGCTGCAACTTACCTGCAGCTCCTGGTTAGCAAAAAGGAAAACACATATAATTAGAAAGAACGAGGACAAACACTTAAAGATACTCTAGAACCAGGGAAAAATGTTTTATTACATAGGATTTGCCAACAGTAAAAGACTGATTCAAGCTCTGGAAAAAAGCTTTAGTCAAAAAGCTAGTATTTAAAATAATGTCTCTTTCTAATGAGATTTAAAAAAAACAAAAACAAACTGACGACAAAACACTAAAATCAGCATGCTCATGATACATTTTCTCTAGCGTAACATGTAAAGCAACTGTTCCAACAAACATTGATGAAGTTCTTTAACTAACACACATGAATCTATACTGACCACATCCAACTGACAAAACACTATCAACAATAATTATATACAGGGTGTAGCAAAGGTGATGTTGTCACTAACTGTTTTACCAGTTACTTTGTGTCAGTTTTATGAAGTGCACCCTGAACACCAATAGCTGGATTAATTCTCTTTGTGCATTTTCAAGCTGAGATATGTGGGTTTCAAATATCCACATACTAAGTGACATCCATATCTTAAAAACACTGTTATTTTAATTCACAAGTACAATAATGATCTTTGATTTTTCTCAAGCACTTCATCAACCATCAACAATTCAGCTAAGTGATATGGAAAACCTGGTGAAGTTCGCTTCCTGGGTCTACAGTTACTAAAACACCATATCTAGCCCCAAACATGGCTCCAAAACTGCCTTAACAGAGTATCTCTTGTAGTGACTTAAGAAATCACCATGACTCATTAACTCACAAACTAAACATTTTGTAATCTCTTTCTCTCTTAGTGATTTCTTTCCTCAAAAGAGGATGGAAAGTTATGGCAAGACAAAATAATTTCAAGTACAACAAAGTACTACTACTGTGGGCTGAAGCACTTAAGTTTAGCCTGGATATTACTCAGAGGTTAATGTAAAGGCCCCAGTTCATACTGTTGACATTTAATTATTAGCAATAAAGAACATTCTATATTTTTGGTGAGAGAATAAACCAGAGCTCTTATATCAAGTGCACGATTTATATGTAACACAGTGAATCTATACTATCTGTGGTCTTATATTTTTTCTCTAGTACAGCACTACATGTTGCAATCAGGCAAGTAATAAGAAAGAAATTGTCTTTTCTTGATTATAACCTGCTATTAAAATAGCACAGAAAATGAAGTTAAAGGTTAACTTAATTTGGTGAAGTCTTCTACTTTTGCCATCCTATCTGTCTAGTGTTAATGTTTTAATACTACTGAGACTCAGTTCTGAACTGTTTGAGTACTTGTATCCAATATAGGAAATGGTGCCTGAACAGCATGTGGTTACACCTATGCAATAGACTATAATGAGCCTGTACTTTTCCTAGAAGGTGCTAATACTGGCTGAAGTGAAGCAATACGCAGGAAGCAGGAGGAAAGTGAGATAAAACTAATGAAGTAGGGGGGAAACCCTGTAAAGAGGTCTAGGTAAATCAAGAGAAGAATAAATCAGTGTTTAGATAGGTAAATATTCATAGTAGCTTGTGGACTCATGACCAGCAAGGATCTCCATTACTAATTCAGTATTTTGCATAGCCTGTAAGAAAACCACTGCAAGAATCTACAAAACATTTGACTTTTTCCTTCCCAGTCCTTTTACAGTTGTACTTTTAAGCTTCAGCAAATTCTGAGCTGAAGCCCTTTATTGATTTGAAACAAGTAACAGTTGATAATAGACTCTAGTATTTCTCAATACTTAATTTTGTTTTACCTCCCCTCTCACTTTTTGACAGAAGAAGTAGAGGAAATATAAGAACTGCAGTATACCAGATATAATGTAAAAGTCAAAGCAAGCCATTATAGAAAGCAAGTCAATCATACATGATGAGATAGTGTATCATACAGTTTGTTACTTTGAAAGCCTTTCATCAAATTCTCAGAATCCAGGAACTTATCAGAAACAATGAGTATTCCATTTTCTTAACACACTCTTCCATAATTAAGTTTTCTCCTGCATGGTACCCAGGTGTTCATGCTGACATTGGCTTACACTGTCATATCCCTTCACTCTCTCATGAAGTCACTCAAATCCCTCCATAAAACCCTCAACTTTTCCTCCCAAAACCAGCCAACAATTTGCAACAACAACCCTGCAAAGTTTTTGGCCCTGGTTTCTCTATCTAAGCTCCATCATGTCATAAATTCTTCTGTACTGGATTAGCTAGTAGGGCTGCCAATTCCTTAGAATTACACCAACACAACCTTATTTTTAAAATGCTCTCAAATGGAAATACACAGAAGAAACCCCAAGGTCTCACCTCTGCATCTTCCAATTCAACATCTAAAAAGTCAAAGTCTTTAAAAACTCCAAATTGTTGTTCACTGGTATTGTCTTCTACAGCCACTTCCTCTTCTTGAATCACTTCTTCTGTTGCTGAAATTAGACTAGTTTGTTGATCTCCAACTTCCAAGTCTTCATTAGAAGAAAACACAACCTGTAGATGTAAGTAAACACAGAAGTAAGAACTTTCAATTTCTGTAACTCCAAAAGTCAGCTATCCTGCTTCCTGCCATTTAATGGAATTAGTGGCAGCCAGTGTGACCACCCCATATTGATAACACTTTGCTTCAAGACTAGTTGGATTGAAACTATGTCTTTAAATTAGTGATATCATTCTCTCCTTAGTGTAACTAAGAGTTACAAAGGTATAGAGAGAAAAATGTATCACCCAAACTTCATTTTCATAACCACAATAACAGTCAAATTTAAGAACAAAAAAAATCCATCATAATAACCATCCACATGACACAGACCATATTATTTTCACCTACAAACTTTTGTGGAAGGACTGTACACCTTTAAAATGAATCCAATACTGGGCTACTGTGGCCTTCACAAATGACAATATTCTGTTTATTTTTATGCACTGTTTTTTAATCTCTTCAGTTTCAGCTTTCAGACATCTATTTTTATTTATTTTAGCTTCTTCCACTAGATTCAAGATCCTTCTCCCATCAATGTTTTCCCCAGACAACAACTTCCACACCACAATAAAAAAAAATGTTCTAGATGATTACCAAGGTAAGCTACTCACTTTATTTTAAAAGCTGTCAATGTCATGACCATCAAACTTAGTATGCCAGTGGGGTTCTTTATACAGAAGTAAAACCATCAACCTATTTTTACTCAACAGTTAAGACTATTGTTCCTATAAATAACAACCATGTTTCAAGGTACATGATCCACAGGTTATTTTCAATATGATATAATCAATACAGCATCAACACCCTTGTAGTCCTCAGCTACTGCTACTCCTTCTCTCAAAAGCATTTCTAATAGACTAGATAGAGACTTAGTCAGAACAGAGGAGACCTAATTCAATTCTCTTTTCTAGCCAAGGAACTATGCCCACTAGAGTCCTTGAGGAACAATGTAAATCAATAACTTCTGATTCTCCTTTTTAATCCTTTGATTGGATTTGTGAACTGCTGAACCAAAACTAGTTTGTCCAAATCCACTGTTCGTGACTTCACCAATATCTCAAAATGCAAAAGCATTCTGCTAGTTGAGCTCAAAAACCAAAACAAACCACCATCACCACTTACCGAAGGATTCTTGGGAAGACCAGAATCTGGACCACACAGAGAAAGCACATTCATTAACTTCTCCCTAGTCCTTCTCTGAAAAATATAGCAAAGAAAATCACATGGCACAGCAGCTACTGGAGGTCCAGGTAAAAATATAAAACTTTTGCCTTTTCAACTAGTCGTACTGCATATTGACCATCTAAAGAGAATTTTTTTTTTTTTTTTTTTTACTTTTCACCAGTATCAACTTTCAGTTTATGCTGTATTACTTTACTGTTTTGCTAAAACATAATACAGACTTCAAATAACACTTCATTACATTTTTTTTAATACATTTACAAAACTATCTCTAACATATGTATAAAGTGTTTGAGGCCCAATGTACCTGGGATGGCTGTGGTCTCTTCCAGCTGACAGGAACCAGTGCATTTGAATTGGAGCCCGATGAAGTTGAAGAAGTGCTCCGGGTCACAGCAATGACTTTTGGCTTCCCATTTCTACCAGCTGCACTGTGTTGATCACCATATTTATTCCCAATAATTGGTGTCTAGCAAAGACAATGAACACTTTCTTAAAATTCAAATCTATATTAGTAAAGACTACATATTTAACTTTAGAATTTACCATTACATGAAATGTAGGAGGGTTTGTCTGTTTGCAAGCATTCCGTAAAGCCCATGTCTAATCCACTGAGCCTTGGTACACTGGGAAATACAAAGCTGAATACTTGTACCCTACACAGCAAGCTGCCATTCTGCCCACTTGTGTGGCTTTGAATTATGCACATTTTATGCTGACAATCCAATTGTACTTTTAAACACACTCTAAAACCATGTTCTCCGTTTAAAAGATGCAAAGCTTCTCTGTAGAATCATTCCCTGACATGAACAAACTGTTTTGACAGATCAGCAACTTCACAAACACACTTCTGAAAAAACAATGATCAAATTCACCTCTTTTGACAGCAAATGCTAATCCAATGAACTCCACAGGAATTCATCTTGTCTCTCAATTAGCTGCACGCTGCATGGAAGTTCAGTAGTGAATGTCCTTACCAATTTAAGTAATGTTCCTAAGACATCTGTATCTCCAATCATTATCTAGGGTTAACTTCAACCAGGAGCTCTTACCTCCCATCACTTCTAAAGTTTCTGTAATTTTCACATCTCTACATTACACTGCAGTCACTTGGCCATGCTCCCCTTTTCAGATATAGAATGAGTATCATTGGTGGTAGGGATGATATTTTTAACCACAGGAGGTTTTCCTCCAATTGTATCCCTCTTGAATTTCCTACATTTTACATCCTATCCCTCCTCTAAATTTCCTCCCCCTTCCAAAGTCATGCCAAAACTGCAGTACAGGGTTTTAATCCTCTCAGCCCTTGACTGCACAGCCCTTCATCTGTTGAAAGCCTGGTATGTTCAGCTGTAAGTGGCAGCCAGCTGCATTGTCTGCTCTCTGACACAGCTGAGACACCCTTGAGAATAATCTTACTGACTTTTAGTAATTAACTCTCCAGATATTCAAAAGGGGGAAAAGGCAAACATCATAAAAGAATTTGAAATTTATCTTCCAGTATGTCTCACATTTACATGTATGCAAAACTTCAATCTCTGCCATTCTTAAAATTGTACTTATTTAAAAGCATATAAATGTAGAAGGCTAACAGAAAATAACACCTGAGTTTGTAACAGCATGTCATAAGTGCATTGTCATCTAAATATAATAATTACCTCTGATATATCAAAATGAAAATCTAAGGTCTTCCCAGGTAGCTCCTTGGAGACATTATTAAAAATTTTCGTGAAAGAGATTTCTGGAGAACCTATGTCACCTCCATAAGACTTTGGAATATCATTAGGCACAACGAGGCTTGCTGACCGAGACACCACCAGTTTCAAAATATTAAGGGCTTCCTTCCAATATGGACTCTGAAGAGAACATATACAAATCACACAACAATCCCTTCAACCAAGACAGCAATTTTTATGTACAGTAGCATTTTGTAACAATCCCCAAAACCTCTGATCTATTACACATGGCTGAAGGGGCTGGCACAGGTGAAGTGCCTGGAAAGCAGTGGCAAGGAATCAGGCCATCCCATGGTGCATGGTCAGGTGCAGCCAGACAGGCTCAGTAGCTCCAGGTCACTGGGACAGCCACTACCAGACCAAGGTCCACGTCCCTCCACCCCTGTAGTCAGACCATGTTTTTTACCATTGTTTGAAGCATCTGCCATTTGTGACCCAGGAGACAGAAACTGAGAGTATTTACCTATCATTTAACTACAGTAACTGATAACATTCAAACTATTCCATTTCTCACCATCTTTAATTATTAATTATTTTAATTATATAATTATGGGGAGAGTAAATGTAATTTGAAACAAGCAAAACTATTCCTTGCTTGAAATACATGAAGAAATACGAAAGATTTTAACAAAGAAGTGAAATAATTTACCAAGTTTTTAGTATCAAACTAATGGAATGCTTAAAAAAAGCTATGGAAAATGAGTGAGAATAGGGCAGAGGCTGAGTTAAGTGGACTTTCCTTATAAAGATGATTAAGGTAATGTAAATAATTCAGTGGTTTCAATTACATACACTGTGGAGAGAATCAGAAGAAGAGACATAAAATAAAATCAGCTTTGTGCAAAGATTAAGACTTAAACTCCCAGAAATGCAAGGATTCTGCCTGAAACTTAAATCTTTCAATTGCTGAAATCGGCATGATGTCTGCTTTCTTTTTTTCTAATTAAGGAGTCATGTTTGTCAAAAATTTTTTTTGCATTAAAAAAGTAAACACCCTTTTCAATTCTCTAAGTTCAATTCTCTAGGATACACTTTATACTTCTTTGCAGATAACGAGAGTCTTCAATAATCTCCTTAATTTCTGTGCATTGTAAGCTTAAAAAAAAGGAGTCTCAAACTGAAACTATCCTGTAGCAACTTAAATTTATTTACAGCCATTGCAGAGGACTGAAAAAGTCCAAAGCTCAGTAGAAGCACATTCAAACAAGACATGATAATTTATGATCTTTTATTTAGTCATTTATAATAACATATTTTATCAAGAATATGTTAAGACTTCACTGGAATATTTTTTTGCTAGTACCATCTTTTGATAGCTTACATCTAATTAAGACTACATTCCATGGTAGTGTGGGTTTGCATAGAAAGCTCAGACAGAGGTTAGGGGTGAAGCAAGAAGCCAGCAAGCCATAAAAACTATAACTAATGCTAATCATTCCATTTTGCCTAATGCACTCTGACAGGAGCACAATATCTAAAGTACATATCCATCAATAACAAAACATCCAGGGAACACGACTTTTCCTGGTTAATTATGATTAAACCATTTGACTGAAATACATTTGGCAGTAATGGAATTCAGAGAAAAAAGAAGAGAATGTTGTGCACTGAAATGGTTTTATGCTCCAGGCATTTTTATAAAATCTTTCCGGAAGATGCTAGACTTTCTTCTGTGAAATATATTTTCAGTAAATTTGTGTTTCAAGTACAAAGGCTTAAATTACCTTGGGCAAAACACTGTGGTTCATCTTTTGGGCACTTTCTTTGATAAAAAATGTACTCAATTTTGTTAAGGTGCACCTTCAAGTTCCTCACAGATATATTATTGGGAGTGATTTAAATACTCATTTAACCATAAAATTTTCTTTTTAAAACATATACACATAAATAAAACATTTGTGCAGCTTAGCAGTAAACATTTCCTTGTATTTTAAAGGTTGAAGGATCATCTAACTACATATGACAAGTTGCCTACATCTGTGAATAGAAGCACATTCACCAGATAACTTGTTCCACCAGATGTAAACCACATTGGACAAATACAAAAGAATCTAGTGAATTAAGTACATAGGAGAAAAACCCTCTGGAATATGACTACAAGCAACTATTTTTATACCTGAAATAAATTCCCTCCAAGATTCAAGAGTAATTTTGATACCATTTTGATAATGAGCAGATAGGTTTTTACAGTTCTTCAGAGTACCTACCTGAACATATTTACCAATAACTTTTATGATTTCCAAATTAAACTGCTTCACTGGAGCTGTGGATACATCAATATGACTCAGAAGACTGTAAATTATCTGCAGCAAGGACTGTTGCATACTGGATAAGCCTTTCTCTAACAGCTAAAAAAATATTTTTAAAATACAAAATTTAATTAGGGCCTTTAATAGTAATAAAAACGGAAAGCAAACATTAAAATACAGCTAACTTCTACACACATTTATTTTTCCCTTCAAGAAACTTAAATGTACCACTTCCTGTTTTTCAAACTTTTGCTTTAGCAACAGCACAATGGATTTTGTCCTAATTCATTTTTTCACCTGAATTTTAACATATTTTTAGCACAGATCAAAAGCACCTAATAGTAAAACATTTCTCACTAAATATAAGTGTTCATACTAATTCAAAACCTTAAAACTGTGTGAATAACAATTACAGCAACACCTTAAGGAAGGTTGGTAAATGCAGTTTTACAAACAAAATAGGTACATATGAAGTTATTTGTAAGAATGAACACATTTTTTAAAATGTCTCCATCAGTTTGAAGTTATACACTTCAAGGACAAGCTCTACAAGCTTTTCATACAAAGTACTTAACAGTTTTCCTGTATGAATGGCCAGCAGAATAATATACTGATTCTAGAATTTAAATTTTATTTCTCTATATTATGCACTACTTACAACTCAACTTCACAATTAATTTTTGAAGTTGTGATAATGACGTGTACCAGACTTAAGAAGGTCTCTTAAAATTTAAGGTTATTTTGCTAAAGCCAAGATAGTGTATATTCATGTAGTACAGAATATAAACATCTACTGCCAAACACAAAAGGAGATCTTTCATTACAGGGATTGTAATTTCAAGGTATATATAAATTACTGCACTCCAAAATGGCATCAGTTATCTCTTTTCTACACCCTAGAACATTTTAGTAGTATTTCCCTGTTAGAGAAGATATGCTTTATTCCCCTCCTTATTCAGAATCATGAGAAATTAGAAATTAGCAATGAATTGTCAAAATGAGATACTTCTAGTAAAAATTTACCTCTGCAAGATAAGTTATGAGGTTAAATGTGGCATCTGAGAAAGAGTCATGCAAGTATCTACACACTACATTAATCCAGTTAGAACAGTCTCTGGAATAACTGTGTGTACTGTATAAACTCATCATATGAGCCAGATTGGCAAGAGTTGGTGACTTCTCCTCTGCACAAACCTGAAAAGTAAAATCATATTTAATTATATTAGACTTTTTTTTTTTTTTTAAATCCAAGCATTTATGAGTCATTATGTGCTTCTCCCAGATTTCACTCCAAGATTTCATTTCCAGGATTTCACTTCAGTTATTTTCTAGTAAGTGAAATCAAACCAACCACCCAAGTGTGACCTATGGTTTCTGCTGAATTTTGGTATTGTGGCATCCATGTTCCAAGTTCATCTACTCATCATACATTTGGTATGATCAACCAATATCTCTCACTTGAGTAGAGCAGCAGTAATTTCTGCACTTGCATCAGGCACATGCACAGCTGTGCACAGCTTAGTGTCACAGCCTGGGCAGCCAGAGGTGTATGACTGTCCTGTGCCAGACAGCTCTTCCCTACTCCCCTTTCCACATTCTTCCTTAAAAGAAAGACTCAGTCAGGCCAGTGCAACATCATCTTGCCTGACAACAGCTGGTGTGCACCACTTACTGCTTTGACAGCCACTACAGTTCAGAAATATTTCCAGGTGTATTTCACTCTGCACAAGTAATAGAAAGAACATATAACCTTTACTTCTCTACCAGTAAGAATCACTTCCTTCATAAGAAAATCAGGAAGCATGCTTAAAATGTGATTAGGTTGACATTCAAAATTACAAATGGAAAAATCAGACAAGTAAGAAAAAGTAATTGATATCATTAGTAAGAAAATTTGTTCTTGAAATTTAAATTCCATAGACTAAGCTAAATGTGTTTCTTTCATGACAAACAAACGTAGGGGTTGACACAAGGTCCAGCTATATAAATTAGACTGGATGACATCTTTAAAATAGGACCTCTTACAATTACATGTATATTACTATTAGAATCACATAGAAGTATTACATAAGTGACCCCAAAAAAATACTGAAACAATGCTGGTATACATATCCTTCTGCATCATGTTACATACCTTTGCTATCCTGTCAGCTGTTTCTTTACAAAACTGAGTTGGGTTATCAAAATGTTGTATCAGATGAGGAAGTAGGCACAAGATGTTTAGGGGAAATCCTAAACACATACATAAACAGAGTTATATTATGAGCCCTTAAGGTTTTCACAACGACTTAATGTGGAGTTAGCCCAGATTTAAAACTCTTACAGCATGACACATTCTTTCACACAGATATGCAAATTATATATACACATACATTTTACATTTACCCAAGTATACATGTATAAACAATGCATATAAATATATCTGTGTTAGGTATAAAAATGCATGATGAAAATAAAATCATCACTGGACCAATTAAGTAAAACTCCCATGAAACTGGGTAGTTTTAGGCACTACATCACATTGTTTCTAAAAATGTGTAAATAGTGCTAATTGATCTAGTTAGCAAAAGATCATGAAAAAAATACACAGCTCTTAAAACTCACTTGCAAACAATAGTCAATGCATATAAAGTTTGCATACAACCCTGCTTGTGAGATAATCAGAGTCTACAATGTATTCCCACTATCCAGCACTGTAATATATGGACAACTGCAGAAAGCATTTAACAGAAGGGTTTCTTTAAGGCAAATGCACAATTACTACTGATTTTGACTCCACTTAATTTGATAAAAAACCACATTTTTATGACATATTTACTAGAGATACCTGCTAACTGAGAAGGATCCACCAAAGCATGCCGGGAAATTGTGATGAGTTTACTGAGGAGATGAACGGTCATTTCTTGTGTAGAGGCTGAAGTAAAGCCTTTCAGGAAAAGCTGCTGAAGGCCTGGAAAGTTGTTCCATTTCAGTTTATTCTGCACCTCCTCTATCTTTTCCCGACTCTCTGATTTATCCAGAGGCATGTGAATAAGAAGCTTGTTGAGTAGCTTGAGAGCCAGAAGGTATTCATACTCATAATCTGACTCCAGCAACGAAGCTGCAATCCAAAATATGGTGGCCATCAAGTTGACAGGGTCAGTAGTGGGCTGCACATCATACATCCCTCCCTCTCTCAGGGAGGAAAGGCTTCTAGTCCTTGCCAAACTTCCACTGTGATTTATCCTTCCATCCATTATATCCAGTGTGTTGCTCCGTTGCCGGTCGCCTCTCCGCTCACTGATTAAATTCAGTCTCAAGGAATTGCTCCTTGTATTGCTGTAGTATCCCAAACAACTGCCACTATTAATGGGACTTGTGCTTAGATTTATCTGTCCAGTGCTTTTCCTATTAGCTGCATACTTGTTTCCCATTACAGAATCATGGTATGAGGTTCTAAAATAAAAATCAGTATTACATACTGTTACATGTGAAAAACTTCAATGACATAGAGCTTAGTAAAAGCAAAGAAAGAAAAAAGATGTTACAGTAATCACATACACATGGAGTGAATACTCTGGCTCATCACCCTAAGAGTACTATAATACATGTAAACACAGGATTTCTGTATCTTTTATTAAAATATCCTTATGGCATAAAGACAAGATAGCAGCAATCCTGTTATCTTTTCTACCATCTATTTGTTCCAATCCCAGAATATAATAAAAATTACAGAAAAATCAGAAAATTAGCCCATAGCATGTAAAAGATTATGTGTAAGTGATGATCTAATTTATTTCAAGATGTGATAAAAGTAGAGAAATGAATGAATTAATACAATTATTACCACATATTTGTCTGAGGTATCTAACCTAAGAAGCACAACACCTTCAGATTCTGATACCAAGAAATTGAATGTATTCCTAGAAATTTTGAAATCCAGTGTTTTCAAAAACTTTGCAAGGAAGTCAAACAAATACAGATGTCTGTGCATTTAGGAATTTTTTTTCAGTTTGATAAAAAGTCATCAAGGTAACCACTAAAACTGTAAATGACACAAATTATTCAGACTGTTCAGTTACACTTCTTATATATGGACAACAAACATGAGGCCTAAGACAAACCAACATTTGCAGAGCCTTTAAATTAATGAAGTTTAAGAACTGATAATATTTCAGAACTGAGCCATAAGAAACTCCTTGAACACCTTTTTTTACAAAATTAAATTGAACCCAAGAGGGTAAATCAGAAAGGCAATAAGATATCCTTTTCAGGAAATCTAGATTCCTACAAGTTTTAATTGAGGCAGAATGATAAAAACATACCAGAGCAAGCAATTTTGCTATGTGGATACAATTATTCTGCAAAGGTGACAAGAAATCATTACATTTCATTTATAATACAGATTTTTTAATAATTCAAACATTCAAAAATGGATAATGAAGATTGAGTAATGAAGAACTTACTGAGAAAGGGCAGAAAGCAGATCATAATGCTTCATGGTTTCAGCCAACGTATCAATGGCAGATTCTAAAGTCAAAAGCAGCTCTATGACGAAACCCTGGGGAAAGCCACAGGCCATTATAAATTATGCAACATGCACAAGGAAGATCACAGAAAATCTCCTGAGTTGTAATATAAAAATTTAAAATCAGTATAAGTAACTAACTTATTTTATGCTTCAATTAGAACACAATCCTCATGTGACAGCTCAAGTTAGCATTATAGTTTCAAGACAAGGAAAAAACTCAATTTATTTATAAGCATTTACTGAATTCATTCTGCTTTGTATTGTTTTTAAGGATGGATTGAAGGATGAAGTCATTCAGACTCGTTTTGCAGTATTAAAAGATTAGATACACTCTTAAGATGTACAATGACACTAAGCTGAATGATTGTTAACACTTAATCAGGTAAAGTACTTAACAAAAGAAAACAATAATAAATAATTTCTAATATGGCTGATCTCAGTATTCTCTAACAATAAAAGAGGTGGTGCCTACAGAAACAGACCTATCAAACTCTCTGAAAGAGCCTATTGCTGTAGAAGAGAATGTGCATAACTTTTCCTCAGTTAATTACATGAAATTCAGGAAGTGTCACCATTAAAACTGTTTTGAGATTTAAAATACTTAACAATAAAAAGCAACTGAATAATACAATGCTTTTAAATTTTGCTGTCATTGACCTAATAATGCATGCACATCATTTAGGCAGACTTAGCTTTCTAATAAAGTGGGGGCAAAATTTCAAATACCTGAGCTTCTTCCCCTGCATCTCCCACAGTTTCTACCAGTCTGGAGAGAACATCGGAAAGTGTAGATGGAGTGAGAGGCTGCTTCAGAGCCCTGAAAATCTGAAAGGACCTCCCAGCATAATGGCGAGAGGAGCACGAGAGCGCAGTTTGCAAAGCAACTTCACTGAGACGATGCTCCAGTTGATAGCCTCCTGTTGAGGCAAATGGACAGTCAAGCAACACTGCTTTATAAAAAAACAAATCCACTTCCGTTTACTGAAGAGGAAATTGCCAAAGTCATTCCTAAATTTAAAATATTCTCACATTTTATCTCACGTCCTCTACATTTCTCTCAAGAAGTACTAGTCTCAAAAATCTTTACAGGAATATAAACATGTATTCCAAATACTTAATACTAGAGAGACTTGAAGACAATAAAACATTTATGATTAGAATATTAAGTGTTCACAAGAAATTAATAAGATGTTTTTTTCATTCCTAAAAGATTATATTTAAATCTGCCATAACAGAAACTTGAACTGAAGTGAGCACTATCTAAGAAAACTCTATTATTTAGAAGCAGTAATTACCTAGAGTGATTTCATAGATAACCTATGCATTTACATGCATTAAAAAGTATTTATTTAGCTTGCAGTCTTGTACATTCAATCATGTATTGTCTGTGTTCTAACATACCTGAGCTCGACTGTTTAAATATAGATACCACATGCTTTAAAAACACTGTTAACTGTTCAGCACTCTTTATATTAGGGTTCTTGGCTGAAACATCTTCGTGATTCCAAAGTGGGCCTCTTTTCCTAAAAAGTATAAAAATAGAGTAAATAATATAAAACATAACCTTTGTCCTTAGTATTATTTAAATGAAATTTGAACCTTAAGGTTAATTGCAAAAGAATCTACTATGTACCACATAAAAGAAACCATCTAGAACTAATTGGAAAGAATTTTGACAACTGACCAATATTATACAAAGAAGTTAAGACAAAGTGAAAAGCAATGTATCAG
Source organism: Thryothorus ludovicianus (assembly GCA_013397245.1). Taxonomy (NCBI): domain Eukaryota; kingdom Metazoa; phylum Chordata; class Aves; order Passeriformes; family Certhiidae; genus Thryothorus; species Thryothorus ludovicianus. Next base: position 260,604 of record VZTB01012671.1, read on the forward strand.
TTCCAGCTGAAATAACTGGGTAAGAAGATGGAAGAGATGTTCTCTGGTATAGTTACAGTGTAACAGTTAGTTCCTTAAGAAAGAACCAGTACAATTACCACCATTATGCACTTCCTAACTTCCCTTCTTCCCAATTCCTTTCCATCAATTTCCTTCTTCCCAATTCCTTACCACACTACCATAAATTCAGGCTGAGGTAAAGCAAAAGTATCAAAGCATGGAGAAACAAGTAGGATTTCAGATTTACATAATCTTGAAAGCTTAATATAAATTATCATACAAATTGCACAAATGTGGGTTATTTTACTGATGTCCTATGCAACAAATTCCTCATTTTTGATTAGTCAGCTCTCTACTACTAGATAATCCCTAAACTGCACACAAATCTTGCAGCCCTGTAATCATCTCAATGTATTCCTTCCCTAATTCAGAATAAAACACGGCAAAATACTTTCAAACAGTCAGGACTTGAAAAAGTGGTCAAAATTCTCTGAAAGCGTTGGAAAGTTGGAGCTTTTCATACGTGTATCACAAAAAAACACTTACTGGTGAAAAAACAGAGACAGAATTAGACAATCTGATTCTAAATACGAAGAGGTTTGCCACTATTCCACAAAATACATGTCTTGAAAAAAATAAAAACTGAAATCTTACCTTGAGGTAATAAATTCTATAAGAGTTTTCACTTTTTCATCCTGCTCTACTGAAATGTCAACCTCATTGAGGATTGTGGTGTGCAGTTGAGAAATGGCAGCACTTGTATTTCCTAAACTGATGCTAGAAGAGGTAGAACTTGAACTAAGCCCTGAGTCTGTCATTGGGGAGGGCTGGTAATCAGGTATAAAATCATGAACACCTGCTGAAATTGAAACAAGATGATTATGCACTTTTAACTTGACAGTTAATATTAATATTAAATATATGAAAAGAAAAAATAGCCCTCTAAAAAGATCAATAACTTAGTAAATGTAATGAGAATACTTAAAAGAGAATAAATTAATGGATGCAATAATTTCAATGAAATCAACAAGTCTCATATATACAAGTTCTTCACATGACTTATATGAACTTTAATTTGGAACTGCTAGATCCCATTTTAAAACTCCTGTATTATCCTTGATTTTGTACTGATACTATAAGAGCTCATCAGCTTCTGAGGTATCTCAATATAAAAAATCATACAGAATATTTCCTATTAATAAATTTTAAAATTAGCTTGTCAAACCTTGTGCTAGGCATGCATACTGTAAACACCTAATCCCCAGCTAGAAATGTTTGCAGCTGACCTTACTCTAGTTTCTATCAGTTTCTATCTTTGCTTTATTGTGTCATGTTTAGACAGTTTTATCCAAGCCCTTAAAGATTAGGAAGGGAATGGTTTGTACATGCCACTGTGTAGATGCAGCATTAATGTTCTGCCAAACACATTAAAATAAAAATAATCCTTCCACTACACACAATGGAATTTATTTCCTCATTGCTACAAAAAAACAAATTCACAAATCAGACGACTACTTTTGCTAAGTAATAAAACCATTGCTGATGTGAACAAAAGAGAGCAAACAATTGTATGGTAATATGCTGCCACCTACTGAAATAATATGAAATACTAAATTTAAAAAAAAAAACCCAACTATGTCAACAGAAACTACAATACAATCTCACCATCAGAATATTCCCTTCATAAAGAGATACAGAGAAATACAAAGTGTACTGTATAATTACAATTTGTAAAGTTAATAAAAAGTAGTATCTCAAAAAATATTCTCATAGCCACTAAAGAATGTAATCACAGCTGACAAAACCTGGAAATTTTAACTTGCTATGAACAAGAGATGTATCTTCTTGGTTTTTATTTTCAAAGGAATAATTAAAACTGCTGAATTAAAGTTCCAAAACATACACCTCCCTCTTTGATTTCCACTACTATTCATCCTTCAACTGTGCTCCCTACTTTGATGACTGAGGACAAAGTGTTAATGAGAACTCTATTAATTTTGACTTCATTAAAATCCAAAGAAATACATTTTAATGCCAAGGCCTTAGGAAAGTATTACAAACAACAGAAATCTTAATAATGCCTGTAAGAAGAGATAACTTCCCATGTCATTTTAACAAGCAATGTGTAATAAAAGCATACCTGTGAAAGTGTAATCTAAATGGGTAGTTTGCTTGACAGTAAGCACCCTGGATTCATTGAACTCTCTGTTTCTGAGCAGGACAGAAGCAACAGACTGGACATTACTGCCAGAGCCCATCACTATCAGCAGATGCAAAAGCAGTCGTTTACAATGCTCATAGACTTCAGGGTGACCGTGGTCAAAACCTAATACAAAAGGAAAACAAGGCTTTAGGATATTTAAAGGGCATGCTGAATTACATTATTTTAAAAATAGCAGTATTTAAATTGGCCTGTTATACTTGACTAAATAACAGATGTAGAATTCTCTAAACAATATTTTTTCAGTGCTTCAGTAGAGAAACAACATACAGTTTAACAAACTGTATGTTGATCAGACTAAAATGTATCTGATAATCCCATGCAAAGTTAAAGTACAAAGTAATTCTAAGTAAGAAGAATTTTAAGCAAGAATGTAATCTGTGCTCTGCATAAAAATTATTACACCTAGAAACAGAAAGAAAAAAATTGAATTTTACTGCTTCTTCTACAAGAGATAAAAGTGACGCCAAAAGAAAGTGCCTTAAAACAACTAAAAAACTCTTAATTAATTATGTTCAAAGACATTTAATTGAATTTTAAAAAATACTGTAAATATTATAAAATTAATGGGATTTAAATACAATGACAAAAATTAATTTTAATATCAAAAAGAACAGCTGAGAATCCCTCAGGTTACTATAATTACTTCTGTAAATTAGTTACCTATAAAAATTGCATGAAGCAAAAGATGCAAGTATCCTCCCCATTCCACCTTTACGCTGTGGTCAACTATCAAATCAGTCAAGAGAATCACTGCTATATTGCATCTAAAACAAAAAAAATAGTATGTTAGAAGAATGTAACAGGAACTTCATGAAGAGCTGCAAAGCGCTTCATGTGCTTCTAACTGGTATTCTTCAGTGTATAAACATTCATAAAGCTGTGTTATAAGGGAGAAGATGAGCACTCATAATAAAAATAGAAACACTTTAATCCTCAAGATTAAAAGGCTGAGTAAATTTAAATTGCTAGACCTGTGAGTAAACCCACAAAAAAAAAGTATTATCAACTGCCCTTTAATTTGCTAACTTCAAATTACTGTATTTGTGCAACACAAATGAAAACAAAATGAACAGCCATTGGCATTGCCAAAACAGCTACCTGTGAAGTGACATGCCCGGAGGAGAAGTTTCAGGCAAGTAATCCACCAGTGGTGACCAGCAACCTCCAGAAGGTGGGAAAGGGAGAGGCTCTCCTTGATTGTGCTCCATCACCTTCAACCGCCAGTTGGAATACAGAGGCATTGAATCACCTAACAGAACAGAAAGTTAAAGCAGAAACGTATTTAAAATGCATCTTTAGGTATGTTACAGGCTTCTGAAGAAATATTTTTAAATTCTTGAAAAGCTAAGATCTAGAAGAGGGGAAGGGAAGCCAGTTGTAAATAGTAGTAGTTAAACAGCTTTTTAAAAGAAAAAAACATGGCTATTTCTTTTAGTATAAGCAGTTAAGACACATAACAGAGTAAGACAGTTTTTATTAACCTATTAAAAAACATAACAAAAGGCAAAGCGATCTGATGTAATTTCCTTGTGCCAGATAGGGACTTAATTAAGGTTGGGTCCTAAGTCTAACTGAGCTCATCTTGAAGGGCATTCCATTACATGCTAAGCAAGTATTCCTCAAGAGCACATCTATATAGGTCTCACAGCAAAACCCCACCAGGGCTATGTGTCAGATAATGCTGGCCTGATCTGTGGGTAACTTGGAAATTGCCACTTGTTGACAGAAGTTACTGCTCAGAAAATCAGTAAATTCGTCAAGAAAGCACAGACAGACATTTAGATTTTTATTAAGCAAGCTTCAAAAGTGCAAGAAAAACATCAGCTGTTTGATATAAGATTATACTGTGTTAACACACCCAAAATACTTCTCTAGTTTAAAAGTTGTTTTGGATTTCAGAACTATCAGTCAAGACTAGAAACAAGAAAACTGCCTGAACAGTTCAGTGTTTCAGTGATTCTAGCAGACCTGTTTGGAAGTATAGCTGCAGAAGTTTCAGATGTTCACACATGTATCAACCTTCTCCAATGGAAGTGACAAACTTCTTACTGATGGAGAATGTGAAATATCATCCAGCTCAGGACACTCAGTGCTGCTACCACAAACAGCAAACAAAACCAAAACTGACTGTGGTTCTGAATAATGCCTATCAATGCAGTAATAAACACTCTGGCTGACCAGAAGCCACTAACCTGTTACTGACCCAAGGTTTAGCAGATTCTGCATTAGTATGTCCAGCCCTTACAATAATCTCTGTAGAGGACATTAGGTTTCATCTCCTTGACAGAGGCAGTAAGAACCACATATTCACTCTAATCTTCACAGCGTGCAAAGAATCAAACTTTGAGGAATGCATCAGAAGATCCTAATGGATTCTTACTGCTTCAATACAGCATGGACAGGATAGGGCTCCATACTGACCTCTAAAGCTCAAAATGCAGGAATTTACCTCCTGTTGTTCAGTCACACAAGAAAATTATGGAAAAGGCAGAGTTGTACTGTGCGCTGTAACATACTCGAACAACTTAACTGGTAGTAAAATCAATGGTCAATAAAAAATTGATTTAAACCTAAGTCTGTGGGACCTCCAGCACAACTGAAAAATATCTGATTATCCCATGCAGGGTGAAGTACAAAGTAATTTAAATTACTAACAACCTTTAAGGTCAAACAACTCCTCTGACCAAGCACACAGAACTCACTAATGTAACACATTATTTACTGCCTGACCACTGTTCCCATTTTTACCTGTTACATGACCTGTTTGGCTTTCCCTAGCATTGCCACGGTGATTTGTGTCTTAGGCATCAGTACAAAAGTAGCCACAGTTAATAAGCCTGTTAAGGAAATCTTTCCAAAAGCATGATGGAGTTTCAGCAGAAATTTTTACCTCTTTCCATACCTCTGCATCTCAGAAAAAACAAAACATAGATCACAAAAAACTAACCCAAAACATGTTTTCAAAACAATCTTGGAAATTAGATGTACATTAAGAGAACCTCTTTTCCTGCTATATTTTCCTTTGCTATGGCTTCAAAAAAGTTTAGTACTCTTTTTTTAAGTAAGCCAAGAAATGCTATCCTTTAAAAGAACAACAATGTGTAATTTTCTTTTTTTAAAAAAGCTTCTTTTCCATCACCTTTTTTTAAATCTAATCTTCATCCTGCTCATCTCTGTTTCTGGTGCCTAACTGTCAAAGGAAATAGAGTAAAACCATTTCATTTAGGAAGATGTTCACAATTCATTCCAGAGGACAACACGAAGGATAAAGTATATTATCTTCTTTGAATATTTTATTGCAGTTCAAAGTATGCTAGACTTCAATGGCAGTAAAAAATCCCTATTTCTTAATAGGTTTATGCAAAAAACACTGATGATGCTCATTTCTTTATGTTCCACAACCTTCAGTAGAAGTATTAAATTCTGAAAATTCTGTATGTTGTTCATAGAAATATTTTAAAATAAAGAATATTACTTTTTTCCTCTTCATATGATCCTCCAGAGCTGCTGCTGTAGCGAGATTCCAGTCTGTGGTGCTGGCGGTTTAAGTTGCTGTTCAACCCGCTGTAGATGTCTAGGTGAGCATAGCTGTAGGTGCAAACAAAGCAGAATTAGCAACTGACAATCTGTGACAGATATTCCTCAGGGTCTCTCAGTAAAAGTGTATTTCAGCAAAATTCTTATACAAAAAACAATTCATCTTACAAGAATAATCAAGATGATGCCAAAACACCTCAGCCGTGTAAGACACACCTTCTCCAGCAACACTGGATAAGGGGATTCAAAGAAATAATCCACTATAAATTGTATTTCTGTTCCTTCATTTTCACTAACATTTAAGCACATTGAAATATTTGTTACCATTTCATGTAAGTTCCTCTCACTCTTGAACAAAGTAGGGAAATCCATATGTGATCTGGCAGAGACATATGCATGTATACACACACAGTGTCCAAGATCCTACCTTGCTAATCTGATAAACTATTAAAAAAATCAGAGAAATGAGAGTGCTAAAAGAACCATTGCCAAACTGTTTCTATGTAAGTTTCTAAAATTCTCTCCTCCTGGCAAGTCCAAGATGTACAGGGTACATTTTATCAAGTATATACCCTGGGGAGGTTTAGGGCAACTCTACAGTATATGCCAAAACTCACTGAGACTTTCCAAACTGCCTTCATCACTTTATAAGTTTCTTCAACTTGAGCCCCCACGGCAGCCAAGTACTTGTGCCTGTGCCTTGCTAGGCTGAATTCTCAGTGATACCTCGCATTCCAGGTTTCTGTGATCTACTATCATACAGCTCACCCCAATTTAATTTAAGGATTGGGGTTGCCTCTACCAATATATTTACTATTCTAATTATATTGACATAATTATCCTAGGGAAGGAAAGTGTCTAACAGGGAAATTATATCAGAACTGTAACTATTAAAGCTCTCAAACAAGTTGTCAGAAACTCATTTGTGAACTTACAACACAGTTGCTGCTCTACAGTAATGGAACCTGTGCACACTTTTGCTCAAGTTAATTACAGTCTCAACTCCCTTTTCACTTGAAGGTTAACAACCCATATAAATACAAAATTACAGCATGCCTGCAGTCAGCTACTGCTGAGCTCCAAGTACATAGCCTGAGTAAGTCTGTATCAACTGTTTACTTTCCACCAGCCTCAGTAACAGTGTTTGCAGAATTTTGCTAAAAGATTATCTTTAAATAGCTGAAAAATTAGGGAGGGAGAAATCTGTTTCAAAGTTAGCTTTAAGGTATCTTGACACAGATACCAGGCTTCCTGCAAATAACCCCAGTTAGGGAAAACAAAGTAGCTTGCAACACAGTATTAATTTCCAGTGAGGTAATAAACTAATTTGCAGTAAAATCACAGAGTGATTTGGGTTGGAAAGGACCTTGAAGCTCTGGTTCCAAACCCCCTGCCATAGGCAGGAACACTTTCTATTAGACCAGGCTGCTCAGAGCCCTATCCAGCCTGGCCTTGAATACTTCCAGAGATGGGGCATCCACTTCTGTGGGCAATGTATTACAGTGTCTCACCAACCCCACCCTACAGTACAATTGCTCTTACATGAACATACAGTCCAGTGTAACAGTAATAGTAGCTACTTTAGGCACCAACAACAACATGGCTGTAGCAACACAATGCCAGACCTGGACTGGTGTTCAAACTACAACAGAGGCTGCAACTGTTAATCCCAAATAGTATTCCAGTTCTGTTGACATGCATGGCATTACAATGGAATGCAACCCCTGCATATGGACGTGGAGCTCCACACCTGGAGCTGCTGAGATGGGAGTATTTATAGTACCTAGCAGGAATTCCTGCAATTCAACTAATTCAACTATCTCTTTGAGGAGATACTTACTTCTCTTCAATACTGTCTTTCATGTGTTTACTGTCAGGGTTGCCATCTGTGGGAGCCACCATTGTATTGCTACTAGAAGTGGTACCTGTGAATTATGGACAAAGGAAAAGGTTGGTCAATAAAAAGGAAAAGCAATCTTAAGCATTACGTGATCACTTTTATTTACTGGTCCTTGCCCAGAGCCCTAATCAGGTTTATTCTACAGCAATTAGCACAAATACAAACTGAGCCATACAAACCACTTTCACATGCAATTAAGGATTGTGAGCTGCTACCATAATTTCACTAACCGGAAAAAATAATCTATTCCAGGAATCTCTAACTCTTCAATGTAAATTAAGGAGAAAGTTTTTTTAAGCAGTATGTAGAGAACTATTTCCTTTTTTCCTGTATTACACACCTCATAGTAATCTGTAAAATGTAGTTGTACTTCGTTACCCAGTTATTTCAAACCACAAATAGATTAAGGATTAAAACCTGTGGTGAAGCTTTTAACAATTTTCTTTTAGGAGAAATTTGCAAGCATCACACTGAACTGACAGCCACAATTGGAAGCAATTTTGCATCCTTCAGCCTTTGCTATTCTGAATTACATTAAGTGCAAAAGCCTCAAAATTTTCTTCATTTTATTTAACACTTTCAAGAACAAGTGCCAATGCATTTGCCTTGTGATTCAGATAACACCATGTGATAGGTCCAGGCTGCTTCATAATATTGACAAATTTGCAGCATGAAAGTAAAGGCCTTGCTTAAATACCCTCTCCACTTTCAAGTCTTTTGCAGCTCAATTTGACAGAGGGATACTCCCAAAAACGACCACTTTTCCCCACATTTCTCAGCATGTTCTTGGATTGAAGCATGAGGTAGACACTTTTGGTATTTTCAGCACTTTGGGGGTTTTTTGATGATGGATCTATTGTTAGTAATTTCTAGGTAAATTTTCCTAAGTTAACTTAAATCCTCTTGAAACAATTCCTATAGATGCAGTGTCTGTAACAGTTTGTTAAAATATAACAACTTTGACAGATTTAAAATTATATACATAACCTCATGGTTTGACTGACTAGACATAAAAGTCATATAGTGAGAGTAAACAGTGCAAGGTCTGAACACAGATGAAGTCTGATATATATATATTAAGACAAACCTGATCCTTGTGAATCTATCAGATGATCTTCAGTAAGAACTCTGGGTACACCAACAACTGCATATCTTGTAAAACAAACTTTTAACCTTATTTTTAGAATGTAATAGGAGTGCAAGGTTCTGTAAAATTGAATATTTACAAATGCACTCCAGTAGCATAACTTGATAGCTGCATGTTTACAATTGACAATAACAACAGCTTCAGTTAGTTCAGTCAGCAAATGCTTACCTGATGTGACAGAGGGGATTTTGTAACTGGATGTAATGCGGTAATATGGTGGATTATCCATATGGGTGACTCCTGAACTGACAGGATCCGTAAGCTGAAGTTCACTCACCAGCTCTTCTAGCAGTTGCATTGTTTTGTCTCTACCCAAATAAACAATGACTTTCTTTACCTGTCATAAAAAAAGCACATTTATTTATTTATATGAAGAGATTTGAATACCACACCTTATTAGAATCAGTATCTACCTGCACTGCAAGTGAGGATACATGAAACTTACTCAAGTTCTAAAAGCAACCAAAGTTCCTTTCCCAGCTGTCAATAGCAGCAAGCATGGGAAACATAGCACAGTAAGAAACAGTAAGAAAGTAAATCTGCTGAGTTCCAGTCTTCTGACAATAAAGTTTAAAAGTATGTCTTCTGAAAAGTATTTAAGTAAAAAATTTTCTTACAAAGGTTTTAGCAGCACCAGAATGAATGTACTCTGACATAATTTCTTTCTTGGATTCCACAGTTCTGTTCCATACTATTTCTTTTTTTGCAATTATCATATTTTTCTTAATGCTATCCTGCAATGCTCTTACATATATTTCCACATAAACTAAAATTGGTTTTGAGGGTGCTTGGGATGGTTGGTGGGGGTTTTTCGGTTTAATACTTGGTCATGAAAGAATGATGCTCTACAAGACATAACTGGTGTTTTATTTTCCTGTATTATCTGTCTGCTTTTTAGGAATATACTAAATTATAGCACGGTAAAAAAAATTCTTAAGTGTATGCTTTTATGTATGATAAATTTATTGATTTAATTGATTGATAAACTGATTCTATAATTTTGACATAGATGTCCAAAGTAACACAAACAAAAGAACTGAATCAAAATTTGTTCATAGTATTAGTGGTCATAAAATACAGTGTGGAGATTTTGATACTGTAAATCCTATCTCGCATTTTTGTTTGGTGATCTTTGCTGCTAGACATACTACTAATTTTTAGAATATCAATAAGCACCAATGAGAGATCTGTCACATACTCACATAAGGCAAAAGGCTGGGTTCACTGTTCACTCCACAAATACTGATCAAGAAGTGCAAAATTATTTTCAGATTCTTTGGCCAGCTGTCTGCCAAAGTAGTCCAGACATTTTCTATCTCTGACCAAGCCACTTCATCACCATACTAGAAAACAAAATAAATGTATGTCCTGAAAAGTCCATCAGAAAACACTGTACTCAGAAGTGATCTGTACTGACCAAATGAAACAGGCTCTAGAAAAAAGATGCATAAATCTTGTAGGAAACTATTGCTTTTTTTAATGTTCCCGAATGATGCTTTCACACTTATTTTTAAAAACATATTCTGGAAATAGCAATTTCCTTTTATAGATATAAATGTATAAAACTATATCCAAAGATACATGTACTTACTATACATTTCATTTATATATAATATATTAGACTGAGGAAGCTGGTCCTTTTTAATCTAGAGAATACTGAGAGGGGGTCTCATTAATGCATATTAATATCTCAAAGGCCAAGAGGATGGTGCCAGACTCTTTTTGGTGGTGCCAAGCTACAGGACAAGGAGCAATGGGCATATGCTCAAACAGAATAAGTTCCACCTAAACATGAAGAATTTCTTTTCATTAAGGGTGGCAGAGCACTGGAACAGGCTGCTGAGGGAGGTCCTGAAGCCTCCTTCTCTGGAGACCAAAAATCCACCTAGACAAGTTCCTGTGTAACATGCTCAGTGTCCCTGCCTTGGCAGAGGGGTTGGTCCTGATGATCTCCAGAGCTCCCTTTGAACTCTAAGAATTCTGTGAAATTTAACACAGACTCAGCCTCCCAGTTGCTGACAATACTGAATAATGGGCCACACACTGACAAGAGCTTTCAACTGATAGCTCAAAACATCTCATCAGTAGGATCCTCATACAACAAGAACTGGCAGGAGCATTGAGCAATACTCCTCTGTGGGAAGTAGCTATGATAGGAAGCAGAAGAGTCATCAACCTCTGGTAGCAAGACAGGTTCCAAAACTCTACTTCAAAATTATAGGTAAACAGGTAGTTTGGTATTCTCTATCCAGCTAGACATGTATATTGCAAAACATTAGTTACATACTGTTACTACAGGTAACAATTATTATAACATTTATGCTACTTATTACATATTTCTTGGAATATTTCAAAACTATAGGTCAAACCATAGTTTGGGTACACAAAGCACCTCCACAAAGATGAACAGTAACTCTCAAAAGCTTGGTGACACAGTATCTCTGAACAGTATTTTCTTGCATCCTAAACAGAAAACCCTACCGAAACAAGATAAGCACCTAAGTAATTAATTTTACCTTTGCAGTCATGTACATCAGATTGTTCAGAACCATAGCTGTAGCCTGTGGTGACCCCCAGCCTTCTCCTCGAAGCCATCGCCTACTGTTCACCATCATTTCTCTGTCTTTCAAAGAATCTTCTTCATCTTCATCTTGCCGACGAATGGTTGGCAAAGGTTTCAAGTCCACCAACTCGATATTGTTCATCCATGGCAGCAGATAATGCAGCATCACCTGTCTCCCAGCTGGGTGAGCTGTTTGGATTCTCTGACTTACTTCTACCATTCAAAAATTAGGTACATACATGAATTTCAAATCAATAATGAGAACTGGCTTGGTGATAACAACAACCATGAGCCCAGCACACCATACTGATATAATGTTATGCTGGTACAGAAACAGTTTTTTTGTTTAGTTGGCTAGTGTCAATTCATAATGATAAAGCCCATGGTCTTCAGCAGAGCTAACTGAAGACACTTCTGACGAACATTATGTTGAAGAAATCACATTAGTATGCATATATATGTGTGTGTGTGTGCATATGTGTACACATATTCCTCTAATTGAAGGAGGGAACTGAAAAACCCATGGCATAAAAAAAAGTACCAAGTTTGGCAAAAAAAATAAAAATCACCTAAAATTTTTTCTTCTGTAGATTAGTCCTAGTAGTTTGTTTTTTTTTTTTAATTGATGTAAGAGGTTATTATTCTGCAATCATTTAAAAAAGCTACAGAACAATGCATTTAAGCAATCCACAGTAAATAATACACTAGAGAGAATAATGAAAGAATGATTTTAAAAAACAACTGCAAATAATTTCTATAATGTGACTTCCTATGGTATTAGAAAGTCAGCACAAGTATTTTTGATTCATGTTCTTCCACCTTGAATATATTTCAAACACAAGTGAACAAAAACTGTCACTTAGTAGGCTTTTTTTCTCTCTATTCAGTATGATGATGTTGTTGTCCTGATTTTAATGAATTACATACAAATCAGTTATTGAAAAATAAGAATGATGCATTTTGTACAACGCTTTTGACTTGATGAAGTTTTTCATTTTGTTTTAAAATCATACCTGAGAAGATAGCAAGTGTCAGTTCAGGGTAAGTCCTTGCTAACTCTTCTGACAGTTGATAATATGACATGGAATACAAATGTGGTAAAGGAGAAGGCTGTCCCAAAACCCCATCCATCCGCTGAACTTCCAGTTTGTGAGCGTAACGGAACATCTTTGGTTCCAAAATCTACAACAGTAAATGTTCAGAAATTGAAGCTAAGGACAGAGCTACTGTAGAAATTTTTATATAAAAATCACTTCTTTAATTCATGTATTTACTCTCATTTAATGTTTCTTATCTATGCAGAACTCCATACACCTACAGCATTTGCTAACATCCCAGTAAATTAATAGAAGACTAGCTAAGATACATTCCACTTTAAGTTTATATAACTAAGGTTCCAAAATCTGCTTTCACAAAATGCCATCTTAAATACAAATTTATCCATAATGAAACGCAACACACTATTTAGCATTTGCATATCCAAACAATACCAATTTTTGCTTATCTACGAGACATGGATAGGGACAACACAATCTTTGATTTGGTAGAGATGTGGCAGGAGGCACTCTGATACCTTAAAAATCAATTCTAGCTGTTCTTAAGAAGTAGTGTCCACTTGAGAAGAAAGATGGGGTTGATGTAACAATGAGGGTGCAACTTCAGTGAGGACTTCACTGTTGAATTTAGCTGACAACAAAAACTTTGGAAAAAAACTCCAAGACTTAAGGTCTGAGCTACTATCAGCACAGAATTTTAAACACTAATGCTGCCTTAAGCTTATCCCTAAATGTCCTCAGAAAGAAATATACAAAAGTAAATTAAATGGGTGACAAGATTTTCACTGTCATCTCTCGACATGAATGGGTGAAAAAATGTTTGGTAATAGCACAAAAATCAGAAAAGTGATTGCTACCCCAGCAGACAGTGAAGGCTTGGGAAGCAATTTGCTTCTCTCTGAAGCGCTTTTGGACAAATGGAGCTTTGTATCACTCTGTTTCAGGGCCAAATCAAGAGAGTCCTGGTTTAGGTAGTATGAAAATACAAGGCTTGAGTGCATGTAAACAGACAGACTTTCAGGGAAGTCTATTAGTGCCAGGTAAGGATCTGGTTTAACTATGTACCAAAATAAAGAAGAAAACCAACATTGTATTTCATTATTGAAGACAACCAAATAAAACTAGATTTTTAAAAAATATATAGGACAATTCTTATTTTAAAAGAAAAAAATTATAATCAGAATTAGCTTACAAACCTGCAATAGTTGCATAGCAACTTCATAGATAGCCCTAGCAGAATCAGCTGCTTTAAATAGTATCAGATTCAGGAGGGTCACTGTATCACACTGGTAATCCCTACAAAAAAAAATGGCAAGTATGAAAAAAGTAAAATTACATTTGGTTTTCTAAGATTTGAATTGATTTAAATTTAATTAGGGGATAGAATAACATTTTGAGAAATTTTTCTAGTAACATGCACACACAAACAGCGGTGATCCTTTCTCTCTATGAAAGCAAAACCCACAGCTGTACATGAAAGCACGCTCTGAAAATGGAAGTTTTCAAGTTTTTAAAAATGCTGTAGTACCTGTTTTGGAACACGCTGGCTATGGCTTTAAAGCAGCCAGCTGCTACCCGCTTGGAACCTGTGTAACACCGGTCAACGGCCCAGTACATGAGGTTACTCTGGTCAGGATTGAGTTCCAAGAGCAGCATGACTGCCTCACAGCCCAGCTGGTGAACCTAGGGAACAGTAAATATATATTTAAAAATGTAGAAAAAAGGAGCAACTTACAAAATGGCATAAAATAGAAAAATAAATATTTAAGAAACCTGAAACCTTTAGGAACATAAAATCTCTTCCATCCAAAACCAATGGCACCATAGCCTAAAGTAACAGCAGATAATTCTATCACACTGTTTACTGCTAAATTTGCACACAGTCATAAATTATTCACACAAAAAACTAGAACTCTACTGACATTTTTTCCCCTTCAGTTCCAAGGCTAGTGTGAGCTATTTACCATTTTTGTGTCTTGCACTGAAACACTGCCCTGAAAGGACTAGATACAGAGAAGCATTTAAACACATGTAGGAATTCCAGTGGGACACAAGGGATAGATCTGCATACATCTTCCCTGGAATCTAAGTAGCCCACAGGAGCTGTATTTTTATGAAATTCTAACATTATAGGGCAGTAGAGGTCTTACCTTTAAAGCTTGCCTTACTGCTCAAATGAAAAGCTTGGTCTTACTAACTCCAAAGGACCTTAGGGAACTCAACAATCTCACAAGAGTTCATGTTCAAAATCTCATCTCCTTTAAATTTGTGGAACACTGACTTATTACTACAACTTAAGATGGTTGATCAGTTTATAAACAATATACAGTGCTTCAGCCCTTGTTCTTTCTCCTTCTCTGTTCTTAGACTGTGATCAGGAACCACCTTCCTCAACAGGGTGAATATACATGAAGGACTGTACAAAAACTTGTGCTACTGAAATAGCTTTGAGCTTAAGTAGAGCACTTAGGCAAATCTATCTGTAAACTCACTAAAACGTGTTTGAAGGCACTAATAGTTGCCAAGTGATGTTGACATTGCCTGTATTACCTTCTTATCTTGTGAATCCAAAATATTATCCAGCCATTTGTATAAATAGCCATCAGATGAAAGCCCAACGTTGTCTGCAACAGGGCCACAACACAGTACAGCAGACATAGCCTTTGGAAAGCAATTGAAAAACATATTTTAATAACTCAGATACAGGAAGTGCTCTTACTCAGTAAATTAAAATATCACATAAATAAATTCTAACTTGTTATGAGAGGAAGACCAAGGGTAATAAAAAATGTTTAACATTATATTCAAGAATTTACTAAACCATATTTTTATCAACTTTCAAATACAAGGAAGAGTCAATACTAAAATGCTGACATATGGAAGAGTTAATACACCAGTTTCCTTGCTAATGTACATTTAGATGAAAGCTTTTAACTTAAATAAATGAGAATTAAAGTCATATGAAGTGAAATTTCAGTAGTAATTGTAAGAAATTTCTTTAGCAAGTGCAATAGTTACAGTATGGAAAAGCTGAACTGTCATAAATACACATAAAAACAGAAGGAATAAAAAGGTGCTAAAACAAGGAAGTGAAAACCACATCTATAAAGCCCGAGTGTTAAATTCACATCATGTTGACATAATCTATTTCCAAAATTCAAAATGATAAAATACCTTTAATGCACAGTATTGGTGTCTGTTTATTCGCATGTTTCTATCACTGTATCTGTCCAGGGGAGTAAACATGATACTGAAAGGACCTGCCCAATGACTGAACAGCATAAATAGACTGTGGCGTAGACTCTGCTGTGGAAAGACACTTCTTCTCTGGTGTACTGTAAGGAAAGCCCACAGTTATACACACTCCTCTTGCAATTCTTTAAGATAAAGCATGTAACACACAGACCCAAACTAGGAACATAAAAGGAAAAATCTGTATAAAGACCCACTACTATTTTAACACATAATTCCTGGATGTAGGTTTGTATTGTCCTGTTTAATGCCAGCAGTGTACAAGAATAAGCTATTTATTAGTCCACAGAACTCAAATACATAGACAATCAACAAGAGTTTGCCAAACAGTACCAAAAAAACTCTCTTAGAACTCATACTGCTAAAGCTATTTTCAAAACTGATGTGACAAATTATTTTAATAAAAGTACTCTGAAAGTTCAGATAAGAAGTGTCTTTTTGTTTAGTTTCTGTTTGGTTTGTTTTGGTTTTTTCAAATGCCTATTAAATACAGTAATCAGAAGCTACATTTTTACATACCTGGAACATTTTGTATGATATTTGCCACTAAGGCACTAAAATGGCATCGGATATCTTTCAATGTATCAGAATCCTTTTCATTTTCTGCTTCTAGGAGTTGTCTTGTTAGATCAACATACTCAAGTAAAGTGTTGTTGAGGGAATGTGTTTCATTATCAAGGCCACCACTTGCACTGAACAAATAAAATAAATTTAGAAAATCAAAGAGTGTGGTAATTACATACAACTTTTGAAAATCATCCTTATTTTTTTATCTTTAAAAAACTCCACACCCTCATCACTGCAAATACTTAATTCCAAGTCATTTCTTCATCCAGCTTCTACTTCAGCATTAAAATAAAAAAATCCAGTGAAAGCAAAATAAGAATCAAACCTAATTTTCTGAAGTCACTCATCTTTCCACGGAACTAGTTCTCATACTGGGGACAAATGTTAAAAAAATAATTAAAATCCCCAAACACAAATTCCCTTCCCCCTCCCCTAGTGAGAACCTTAAAAGATATGGGAATGTATGATTTTCATAGTCAGACTCTAAAATATCAGCATGCTGACAGACATTTCAGCAATGCTTCTGAGGTAACATTCTGAAATATACCTGAAGATTGAGAATTTGGCACTGGTTATATTTTAAGGCTGACAAATACATGTCTAAGTATCATTGTCAAACAGAGTGTGAGGAGGGTATAACCATCTTCTAGTCTACTTGCTCTCACACAATTCCACAGGCATAGGAAAAAATTTCCTAGGGACTTTTGTAAAACATATGCCAAAACTTCTTTCAAAGTGTCCCTACATAAGTAGGGGAAAGTGAAAGAAAAAAATAAAAAAACCCAATAATGAAGTTAACATTCTCCATCCTTCAAAAGCTCAATATTAATGAGCAGTAGCCTTCTCTGCATAGGATGTGCTGACTAGCACCAGCACTCCAAGTAAGGCAGAAGTCCCTGAATTATCACAGAATAGTTATGATTTGCACAACTGGTGCAATGTTTGTGCACACCCAAACAAGAGGTATCACAATACACTACCTATTCAAAGTAATGTCCTGGGGAATGGCAGAGTCTTAAATAAAACACAGAATATGGTGACAAAGAACATGGGAGTGAGAGGGATTAGAAAGCCAGCAAAATTCTGCGTTTCATAAACCCATGTCTATTAATTTAGTTATATATTCATTAATGAATTTTTCATGCTTGTTATACTGAGTCATATGTATAGCAGTGACAATTCACCAACATTGACAACTTCTCATCCGTGCTGCCCCTACCTGTGACTAATGACACCAGCATCTGCCAACAGTTCAAATATTCGTACTAGTTGTACTCGTAAAATATCTCGACGCCTGCGCCGTTTCATGTTCTAGCCATCAGAGGAAACACAAAATTAAATGAAGCAGAGGAAAAAGTAAGTAGAAAACCAGAGTAGAATATAAAAGCATTATTATATCTGTACTACAACTGGCATCTGTTACCAGAGGTGTCAACCTTTTAAGATAAGTAACCAAAATTGCTAACAAGTTTAATAAACCAGACAAAGAACAAACGTTTTCCCTGTTGCAGCTCTGAGATATCCCAGGTTTGCTATTTACATGTATTATCCAGATCATGGCTGCTGTCAGTCTCTTGTCACTAAATGCAACACATAAAACAATGAAGTGCAAAAGGCAGCCTTCCTGCATATTTTGAGGGAGGTGATTCTGTCTCTCTGCTCCATTCTCCTGAGACCCCTCCTGGAGCACTGCCTTGTGGGGTCCACAAGCACAGGGAGGACATGGGCATATTGGAGTGGGTCCAGAGAAGGGCTGCAAAAATGATCAGAGGGCTGGAACACCTCTCTGAGAGAGTTAGGGCTGTTCAGCCTGGAGAAGGGTCCAGGGAGACCTCATTGTGACCTTTCAGTGCTTAAAAGGGGCTTGTAAGAACAACTGGGACAAAAGTTTTAGCAGAGCTTGTTGTGATACAACAAGGGGCAGTGTTTTTAAACTAGAAGTGGTTAGATTTAGACCAGATATAAAAAAATATACTTTTTATGATAAGAGTGGTGAAACTCTGGAACAGGTTGCCCAGGGAGGTGAGAAATGCCCCATGAGTGGAAATATTCAAGGTCAGATTGAGAGGGCTCAGAGTAACCTGATGTAGCTGAAGATGTTCCTGCTCATTTCAGGGTGGGTGGAGTAGGTGACCTTTAAAGGCCCCTTACAACCCAAAATATTCTATGATTCTATGATTTGTATGCAGCCTGACCAAACACACTACAGTACAGTAACATTTTGAAACAGAAGTGCTGCTCCTTTCCATCATTTTCATTAGAGCAGTCAGGTGAGTTTACAACCTTTTTCACTAAAAAACACCACTGTCACCACCAAACCCCAACAAAGTTATGGAGAGTAAAGCTCAATATGAGTAAAAATCAATTCTATGTCATGTATCACTAATTGTGGGAATGTCACTGATGATATAACAAAGTAACAACTGTGGAAAACTATGATTAGGTTAAAGAAATTAAAAGACTATTGAAAAGGTTACAGTATTTTTTCACCATTTGAAACAAAATCTCTGATACAGGAATAATAGCTCAA
This sequence comes from Thryothorus ludovicianus, assembly GCA_013397245.1. NCBI lineage: Eukaryota > Metazoa > Chordata > Aves > Passeriformes > Certhiidae > Thryothorus > Thryothorus ludovicianus. The sequence goes on from VZTB01012671.1 coordinate 279,379, forward strand.
ACATTAAACTCTTCTAATATAAACACTTCACAAGCATTTAAAAAAGCAAAATTTCATCTTTTTATCTGTTATATTGACTGTTTTTACAGACACAAATAAAAGCAAATAACTAACATTGCTCTTTGTGAAAAGACAGTTAAAACTGTACTGAGTATAATAGAAATTATTTAATTACCTCTGGCCTTCTTTCAAGTGCTTCCTTAATTATAGGATGTAATTCTTCTATTAGTTCCCTGAATTAAAATAATTAAAAGGATAAAAACAAACATCAAATTAAAATCTCAATTGAAAGATGTTACTCAGGAACTAGTGTTACAACACAAGTTAAAACACCCTCAAGTTTTCCTTCTTTACCTGTAGCTTTTAAAAGACAACTTTCCTAGAAAGATATTTTCCTAATTTAAAGCAGATTATTAAATAAATGTCTCAACAATTATCCCTAAATTTGCATTCTCCAAGTGTTATGGCTTATTTCTATCACGAATGATTTTCATTTATTTTCATATTAAGGATTTAACAAAGTCATATTGTCAAACATATGACTTTAGGAGGAAAAAAAGCTGTTGGCAGTTTATCATACAATGCCCTTTCAGCTGTTAGGAGGCATTTAGTTGTTAATACTGTTTCTTTAAGTTCAGTAGCAATACACTGTCAGAAGTCAGACCAGTCTCTTTGAAAACTGAAACAGGTTTTGACACTGCTTACATTCCCCATTTGTTCTGAAGCTCCACAGTCTTTAACATTACTCAGTTCCTTCTGCCAAACTAAGATTCTCTTATGACTTTCAAAAGGAGACAGGGAAAGGAGATCAGTAATATGGAAGTATGCAGACAAAATACTATGGTAAAAATACATTTGGTTTGGTTTCATATTTATTAACATAGTAACCACTGCCTCCAAATTTGTGGGAGTGGACACATTCTTCTACTTCCTGTGGTACTGTAATTGAGATATACCAAAAGCATAAACCACTTCAAGTTTTTGTGGTAAATAACTGACTCCTCTGATACCTCTTGCAAAGCTTCTCCTTCAGAGAATGGGTCCAGTTAATCAGAACACTGCAAAAACTTTGATGGTGTACTCATTTATAACAAAGTTAAGCATTGTTCTATATTTTCCTTCAAATATAGAAAACACAGAAGATAATCTGGAAGAAACTTTTTTGTGCTAAAATATAGTAAAGGGTAGGCTTACAATGGAGATCAAGAGATATCTAGAAGAGTTATTATGATCTGTTACACAAAACAAAAATACTACTCTAAGAAATTGATGTGGATTGAATATATATACATATATAACCTGTAATGGAAAAAGTTCCTGAGTAAATGTAACAAACAGGGAGGAACAGTGCCTAAACCACCAAAGCTAAACACCAAATCAGTGCAGAAGGGTTGGCTACAGCTAGCATCTGGTGTGAGTACATGCACTGCACAGAGAAAAAAAGCTGATCATAGGAAAAAATCACATTCTGGATACAGAAATTATAAAACTGATGAGGATGAGATTTTTTTTTTTTTTAACTTGCTGGTTAAGTTATTTCTAATTCAGAAATCAAGGACTTCTGGTAAAATTATCTTTGAAAGCATTTTCTGGACTTTAGAGCTGTTTAGCAGTTCTTTGGAATCATGGCACAAAGTCTAGCTTTACTCCTGGTCACAAATAAAATCAGATATTCTATACAATTTTAATATTATCAAGAGATATAAACCAGAATATGACAACTGAGAGCCTGGCATTAATTTCAATATTTGCTTTTTATCTGTGATAATATGGGACACAAGTGACTGGAGAGAAGCATCATCTTATTACAAAACCAACAGTATTAGCAATCCGTGGTTCCTTCTGCAGGAGTTGCTATGCATGGTACAACTTTATAACTCTCAAAATAAGTGATTGGTTGCTGTCAGGAGCAATCTGATGGCCTTCTCAGGAGGTTTTCTTGCCCTCAGATTTCCCTCTCTTCATTCATTCTCATAAAGAGCAATTGGCAATATAAATAAGGAGAGTTTATCAACTCCTACAAACTTGATTCTAATTAACATTTCAGATGTTATTAGTTCACACAATCTGTTCTTTCACATAAGGGCAGCTTTTAATATCAATAAGTTGTTTATTCTTTCTACTAACTTCTTTTTTTTTATGCAGGCATGACCTCTACATAAAATTCTTACAATCTCTAACCATTTATATCATGCCTCTAAATGCTAGATAAGACAATGAGAATCAGTTGTCACAGCTTTTTAAAAATTCTTAGAAGAAAAAAAGAAAATAAAAAATGACCCCAATTCCCCAGCTTTGTAACCAATTAGCCCAGAAACAGATGAAACACAGCAGTTACCTAAAAGCTCCTGGGTTGGTCCTGCCAAGTCCCAGGACAAGAGATTCTGTAATTTCCATGCTCTCAGAGCGCATCATTGGAACTATGTGCTTAAACAGGGAGGAAGGGGATGGAATGCCAATAATCTAAGAAGAAAACCAGAATAAAACACATTGAAGTAGTTACCACAAGGTGGTGACATGAAAACATCTGCTGTCTTCTCTCACTGAACCAGTAACTCAAAATGATAAAAGTGAAATTTATCTTTGACATGGGAAAGATTTTCTGAAATAGCAAAGTAGTACTAACTATTTCTTGCATTACTGCATTTTCACAGTCAGATGACAATGAATTACACAACATGAAATACAGATGCTTTGCACATTAATGTCTCTGCCCTCCTTAGGGAAGAAGTAGATTTCTGGTGTCCAACTCCTCAGACTCCCAAGTGGCTCTCAAAAAGAACAAAGCTTTCAGTTTACAGTTTCTCAGACTTAGAAAGTATCTTGGTAACAAACAAGTGAAACAGGCTGCTTCTGCCAAAAATCTGCTGCATAGTCAATGAATTATCTTCATATCTACTGTATCTTTTACAGGAAGCCAAAAAGGAGATGAACAAAAAGAAGGAAAAAAGAGGGGGGAAAAAACGTAATCTGCAGATGATATGAAGCAAGGCAGACAGAAAAAACTCTATGATGGGGAAAATATACCAAGATACATCATGCCTGAATAGGTCCCTGTTTCAGTTATTGACGTGAGAGGCTATTTGCCCAGAACTACAGAAGTCTAAGGACAGCAAAACTACCCCTTCAACAGCAAACAAAGTATTTCCTTATTATGGCTAGATAAGACTTTGAGATTGGATAAATGTTTTCATTACGTGACTAGATTTGCTTTAAAAGCATACGCAGCACAGACTGGGAAAAGCAAACTAAAACAGTATTCTAAACAAATGAAAAACAAACGTATCCTATAAATATTTTCCGACAAATGATATCAGTTTTTATTCATGAGAGTTATTACAGAACACCTCTGGTGCTTCTATTTCCAATAAGATATAGATTTATTTACAGTAAGAATTAGAAGAACCTACTCTTGAATCAATGCTATAACCACTGTCTGGGGTAGACGCCAGCGTCTCAGGAGGGGAACATCTCACAGAGCCTGTGGAAGTGGAGGAGTTTGAAGAAGATGCTGCACTGCAGCAAAGAATCAGGTAGTTTCTCCAGAGCCCAATGTAGGAGTCACTGCTTGTAGTAGTATTTACTTTCTTTGCATTGATAGGGCTGCTATTAAAAAAGAGAAAGAGAAGAGCTCAGTAGAGTAAATGAAGCTCATCACATTTTACTTTGGTTTTCTACTGAATTTATTTTACAATTATGCATATGCCACTGCTTCCCAAATTGTTAACATAGTAAACTCTGAATAAGTTATTCAGAGCAGACTTGTACATGAATAATGCATGCTTTCATATTCAAATTTGCTGAACTACAACATGGCCAAAGGCATTAATTAATTAATATTTACCACAGATGACTTTTTATGCAGATAAATCTGCTTTAGTTTTTTGTTGTATATCCACAGACAATATCAAGAATTTATCTGTTCCCTCACTGAAACAATAATGACACCACAATGATGATAAATCTTGAAAGAATACTCAATAAAATATACAGTATTTACTTTAGAAATCCACTTACTTGATATCCACTTGCGGAGACAGCAGCTGAAGTCTTGTATAAGCAAACGTCCAAGCATAGCTTACAGCTGTTGGGCAGTGTTTTGGAAGATTTTCCTGCTTCATGAAACTTGAGAGGCTTATAATCCATGGATCTTGGCCTTGAGTCACATGCGCAAATATCCAAATATGTGAGGGACTGACCACATCAAACTGGTGGCTGATGGGGGAGGAATTCCAGTCAGCCAGAGTTTGTAAATCTATTGAACTGGGACAGTACAGTAAAGTAGTCTGTGTGCATAGAAAAGACAACGAGGAAATATTTAATATCCATGTATTTTAAGTAACAATCTCTTTTGTTATATATCTAATAAGGTATCAGCATCAAAACCACACCTGGCACAGATAAAAAAGTAATTTATGGGGCTTTTTACAGAAGTTCTTAATGTGAACAGTTATAGAAACATGTTGTTGGTGAACAAACTGGTATTAGGAAATAGCAAATCCTAGAAAAAGACCCTTTCATGCATAATGATTTAATTCTTATGTAAGATTTGTACTCTAAAAAGCCTTACTATTGAATTCCGACTTGTTTCCTAATCCTAAAATCAGAAGTTTCTTTGATACTTAGAAGTTTATGATAAATACTTAAGTATGGAATTCAGTTGTTATTACAGCTTTCATCATGGATAAAGGGACATTGACAATTTTGACAGAAAAAAGCAGTGCCCTTTGCTTTTAAGAAACTGCAGTCTGTGAGCAAGATGAATAAGATAAAGACACAGCTTTCAGTGTTTAGATGGTGCTAATAACAATACACTCTCAGTCAGAGATTTACAATGGTGGTGTCAACCTCAAAACATTCCTCAGATTTTTGCCTTTTTGTTTGTGCTGATAAATTGTGATAAAATAAGCAGGAACATAGTGACATTATCATTTGAAATATACACTATTTATTTGGGATAGTTTTGCAGAATTACCTCATCTTACAAGCAACTTTACATAAAAACTGCCCTACCTGGTCAGCCCCCGTGAGATGTATGAAACTCTCCAGGATAGTAGCACTCAGTCTGTCCATTACATCTATAGCCAACTCATCATCACTCTATAAAACACAAAGCATAGCTCAAATAATGTCTAAATAAAAGCAGTTTCACCAGGCAGCCTAAGAATGGGTCCTCAACTCTTACCTTTGAAATCTCTAGAAGTGTGAACAAGGCCCTTATTTCTCTGAGAACGCTGACAGCTAATCGCCTGGTGGCAGGCCTTGTGCTGCAGAGGATGACCAAAGCAAAGCCTTCCACCACATGAAACACACTGGAATAAAGGGTCCTCTCCAGGGGAAGGGTATGGGCAGCCCCATTGGAAACACCACGCTGAGAAAAACATCACAGAAGTTAAGCAAATGAAGAAAAAATAGACACACTTAAGATACAGTTCCATTATTGGTGATGGTAGATTTAATCATAAAATATTTAATTTTTGGCTAGTAGTCAAATTTTGCATTATGAGAATGACATCACATTAGTCACTTCGTTTTTTATTACCTCTCTGAATTTAGTCCAAACAAATACTACAAGAACAGCTTTATTTCACTTGCTTACAAGATGATGTAATGACAGCAAAATTAAGAAAATCTCAAGTAAAATTCTTTTGTAAAAGATTATGATGTCAAATTATTTGAACACTTTCTACTGGTTAGTAAAAAATGGTGGATTTAGTTTTACTGTTTAATAACTCCTACATATTTCCAGTTACACATGATGACCTACAATGCAAAGTAAAATGTGGTCATGAACTAGTGTTTAGGTAATATTTAATATTTTGAGACTAATTTTGTTTTGATAAAAAAATGTTGATTTAAAATAAGATATCTAGAAGACCTCAAGCACTGTAAGAAATTTAGCTGAATTTTTAATACTTAACAAAACCAGTAAAGCCCACTAGTAACTTTGTATGTACATGCCAAGTATGTTTTAACATCAAAGGACCTTATATAGATATACCTGAGATTCTTGGGTTTTATTGTGCATTTGGGCTGCTTGTTTCCACTGATTTATGAGCTGCACTAACATTTTTACTGCATTGTCAAGAAGCGTAGGGTGGATGTCAGTCACTTCACGCACAATAAAATATACAAATCCTGAAAGAACATCTTCCCGCCAATCTGGAAAATCAAGCATTAATGCTTGGAGTGTATTGAAAGCCAAGGCACGAAGTTCTTCATCCATATGAATTGTCAACCTGTTTAGAAAAAAATATTGGTATCATCACTCCAGATAGGCATACTCTTAACCAGCCTTAATCATTTAAAGTTTGGTGTTTACTCTTCCTTCTTTACTGTACAACGTAGAACAGTTCCACAGAGAATCATTTTCTGCACTGAATAAACCTGAAACTGGCTAGTAACAGAAGGCACTTCTACCAGAACAAAATAATGCAAGGTTTTATGAAACTTAATGCAAATAAACTGTGCTCAAGAGAGACCGTCAAGAGTTTAACAAAGGTCTGAGCAACCACCTTAGAGCTCAGCAGACCAGCACCCTGTGATGTATAGGCTATATTCTTCAAACTAAAACTGAAAATAACACATTAATTTTGCAGTTAAAGGAGATTTACTTTGGACATGAGAAAAAATTCACCAAAAAATCCTTTGCACATATACTTAAAATCTGTCTAAGCTTTCATGTCTTTTATACTATTTATAACACTGAAGAGTGTTACAAAAATCTTCTTCTCTTACATTATTGCTAACTTTTTTATGTATATAACTCAACATATTATAGGAAAATAGATTTATAATTTCAAAGCTATAAGTTGTCCTGTATTTCTGTGCCAGACTATTCTCACATTAAAAATCTTAAAAAGTCTTCTCAACTATTCATCAGTACTGATAAGATACATTCAATTTAAAGTGAAATAAGAGATGGTAGACTATAGGTAGTGTTGAATCACAGAAAAATGGAAAAGCAAAGCAGGATTAGTAAAGAAAAAAATAAGATTCCCCCAGGTGCCTGTCTCAAATTTTGATAATGTCAAACAAGAATGACTTTACGAAAATTTATAGTATTCACAACAGAAGGAAAAAGAAATATAGCAGTAAGAAAAAGATAAAACAAGTTCAAAAAAACAAAGCAATAGAAATAAATTCCTACTTCTCAAAATACTCTCTCTAAAAATAAGTGCAAGGTCTTCAGGATAAATTTACCTCTTGCTCCTATGGCCAGTAAAACCTGACCAACAGCAGAAGGCTGGCAGGAGCAGCAAGGACAGAGTCTGCAGTGACTGCACTGACAATCCTGCACACACAGCACTTAAAAAAGAACATTCACTAAGAGCAGAATTCCATTTCTCTTACCTTGCAAGCAGTTCAATGAGGTCAGTCCTACTCATGCCATCTGGAATCAGTCTTGGGATAGCAGCAATGCAAGTTCTGAACAAATCTATCTTAGGTTTCCTCTCACCCCTACAAAAACAGTTTATAATCAACAAAGAAACAGGAAAATCTACCTCAGTATACTAGAAATGTATTTTCTATTTCATGCCACAACTAAGAAGGTAACAAGCATTTTTATCAACAATTAATGAAACTAACATTCACTTAATAGTCCAGTAAAAAACCCACCACTGTAACACATTAATGATGCCATCTGCAACATTGGAGCATAAAAATAATGTGATGCTACTGTGGCAGTGAAAATGCTGCCCTTCAGTACATACGTAATCATGTCTTCTGGTTCTTTATTGGACATCTGCACACTAGTCATGCACATGGGCCTTCCAACTTCTTTGTCCAAATGCCTAAGAATGCTATCCAGTGCTTTTCTGACTTGAGGATAGTATATGGACATTCCTGTAAAGTCAAAGAGTTCCATCACCTTTTTTCGTATTTTTATTAAAATATCTGCCACTTATTCAGCTTAGGACATATATTTTTATTGCACAGATGACATGAAATACATACTTTAAGTGTCAAAACAAATGTATGCATATATGAAATATCTATCTATAAATACATAAATATGAGATATTATACAAAAGTAGAAGTTTCCTTCAGAAAAAACAAAAGCAATGAAGTAACCATTAGTTGCTTCTTCGTTTTCTCAATTCCAAGCTTTTTAGTTCTAGTTTAAATTTAACATATTGAAACAGTCCTTTAAAGATGACTGCCTCATTCACAGAAGATCAACAGGGCACTGGAATCAAGACTGTCTTATTCAGCTGTGAGCCATTCGGAACATTTTAAAATGACATGGAGGGGAAAAATCTTGCAATGCTATTTACCACATTAACTACACTTAGGCTTCTTTGTGCTTATTTTGCAAAGCAAAGCACTTCAAGAAAAGACATGGATTTAGTCTGAGACAGCAGAGGGTCAATATTGTCTAGTAGCCCTCTCTAATGAATCAAAGCAATTCTCACTAACGATTAAAATAAATACATAAATAAAGTTACAGTAATGTATTGTTTGAGAATAACTGGGCATACATACATACTGAAATCCCAACTTACAAAAGAATACAACATACCTATAACTTTTGCTTCTTCATCTGTCAGCGTTTTATTAAGAAAAATTTTCTTCACACGGAGAGTATTTCCTGAAGGAAGAACAACTCCTGTTGTTGGCATTGGTGGTTCACCATCTTTTTGCTGCAAGCTATCTGCTATGACAAGGAAGACTCTGAGGCCAATATTCATCCTCTTCAAGAATGAGAAAGGGCCAAAAAGGAAAGAGAAAACAGAAGAAATTAAAATACTGAAGTAACACAGAGACAAAATACAAATTGCATTTTCCCTCTCTTTTAAACAGACAGCAATACAGTTCCAGTAGGACAGACCTTATTTAAATGTTACATATTAAGGTAACGAAAGTAACAAGAATTAAGTTTAAGCCTTCTGTTCCACTCCACATTCTGATTCAAATGAACTGACTTGGCCTAGGCTAAAATACAGAATATTTTATAGTACTGAATGCTCAAGGACTTGATATGAAACTCTAGAGCAGTACACTGAAGACAGACATTGCTTAAACATCCCATCTGTTAGAATGGGTCTTGAAGAGCTAGGTATGACTTTACTGAAAAACGCTTCACAGTTACACTGTAATCATACTTCCTGAAATTATTGTTGAAATTAGTCTTAACTGTAGAATTGCTGATGGCTTGCTCGCCTAAAATCAGCCACTGTGCACAAGAAGAATTACTTCTTTAGTGTTAGCAGAGCACTCCTTCAGATACTCATTAATCTGCTTTTAACCTGGCTCACAGTTAACCACTTCCTCCCCAAAAATCCCCCAATGCCCTGTTCTCATGGCATGCAAGTATGAGCTTTTATTACCTCTGGATTAATAGTGAAGGTTTTAGGTGATTTTCCAACACTAAGAAGATCAAATATTATTTCTTTCATTGCAAAATCCAAACGTTCCTATAAAGGAAAATAGATTAGTATGATCATCTCTTTTCTATTAATATGCATAATTTCTTGGCTTTGCTACTGGGTGTCATGTATTAAAAGTTTAAAAAAAAAGTTTAGAAAATATTTATGTTTTCCTCCTTATTCTTATGAATTATGATTTTTTTAAAAATCTAGTACAATTCAGCACAGCTCATCCCCTGATATGGATGAACCATTTCTCCTGAAAAATTCCCAGACAATTCATCTCAGATCAAATGCACTTCTACAAATAAGATGGGCTGTTAGAGAAAACAAAAAATTGGGATAAAGAGAAGCTCTCAGGAATAAAAAAAAATAACAATATAAATACAAAAAAATAGGAACAGTGATGAGCAGGACTCATCCCTGTATGACCAAAAGCAAATAATTTTGGAAGCTGAAGCACAGACAAGCTATTTCTAAGACAGGAAAAGATGTCTCTAATCTATAAGGTTAAAGATTAATGAGAGTTCATTATGTGAGATTGTATCTTGCATTTTGATATTAGGACAAGTACCTAAAATAGTATAAATTATAATGCAATGTACACTACTGCATTCAGTGCATACTATTTCTGCCTACAGAAGCCAGTCTCCAGGCTAAATATAAGTAGGCATTATTATTCTTATGCGTTATCCCTTATAAAAATATCATAATGGATATAGCAATTATATTAGTGTACTATATAAATATACATACATACACACAGCCCCCAACACCACAATAGAAAAGTGTAAATACTAATCATCATGCTTGTACACAACAGTTTTTGAAGTTTTAAAAAAAAGGTTTTGCCACTACTAGAAGGAGAATGAGTTCTTTCATTTGTTACACATATTTGGAGAGATTCTACTCAAGATATGAAAGAGTAATTCAGTGCAAATATTTCAAAAACAAACCTTAAATTTACATTTCTTCCAAATGATGTTCATCCTCCTATTTTATTATAGCTCTACCTAGATGTATTCTTACCTGAGCAATGAACTGAATAATCTTCACAAAGATATTCAGAGGTGTGTCTCGTGGGACCACACTACGTGACCCTTTTGGGAAAAGTGCTGATACAATGCTCATGAGACGGCTACAAGAATTCAGAAAGAAAAAGAAATAAAAAGGTCTTTTAAAAATAGCTCGTTATAACAGCATAGATGTAAGAGTTCAAATCTGAAAGAGTGTGTGTGTGGGGATACTATGAAATAATACAGAAGCCTATGACAAGCAGGACCACGTACAGGAAGCACAGCCCCACCTGTCACAGGCAATAGGATCATGGCTTCCTCTATGAATTGAAAAATACCTTGTTGTAAACTAGTTACTAATAGTCAGGAGGAGGGGCAAAAACTGAATGACTATTCCAAACTCTCATTATACACAATTATAAAAAAAAAAACATTTTCATTTCCAGTTCATACTTAGTGAAGGACACTTCATACCCAATTTGTTCTGTCACCATTAGTGCCTTTGAACTTTAATAAATTTCCTGCTTATGTCTCTGCCTTCTATGCCTGCAAAGCTAATTCTAGACTCTTTTCCTTCTTTCCATCAAAGCACTCAAGGACTTTTGATTTTCTCTATTAAGACAAAATGTTTGGTCCTCTGGTTACTTGACTAAACCATCCCTGAGCTGGCTTCAAGATCTCTGATACCACCAAGTAGGAATAAAATCTCCACCATCAGCAGTTTACAATACTTTGCATAATGAACTTACCTTTGAGTTACAGTGTTGCTTTCACATTTAATTCTAATAACATAAACCCACAATAACCTATACAAAGATTCCAGTGCAACTCGGGACATTTTGGGATCTTTATTCTGTAAAATAAATTTAGAAATACAGTTATTGTTACCTGTGAGACGCTGACAAAATTCTATTGTAACATTTATTTACTCTTGAAAGTATTTTTTTAACAATGAAAGCAGATGAGTTTAATATTCAATACTGACTACATGTTTTTGATATTTTCTCATAAAAACAAGCCTGTATTGCACATTTCCAACACTCCTTAAAGTTTTAACTAGTAATTCCAGCTCATTTGACACATATCCAAGTCTGAGAACAGAGCAGTAACTAAAAAGCAGACATTCCTCTTGAGATGAACACACCAAGAGTATATTGCTTTCAAGAACTTTTCTCAGAAAGCCATTGGTAACAAATACCCACTTCATAGCAAACTAATGTGTACTTTGTCTAAAACATTGGAGTAGCTGCTTTGGATCAGGCACAAGGTCTCATTCCATCACTCAGTCTGTGACAGCAGACAGTAGCAGATGCAGAAGAAAAGGATGCAAAAAAGGACAGGCACACAAGGATGCATCTCTGGATGTGGCTTCACACAATGCAGACACTTCCTGCAGGCTGTATTAGTGTTTGTCCACTTTCAATGAACTTTTCTTGTAATAATTACGCTACCATTTCTTGAATTAATATAAAATGTAGCAGCACAATTCAGTTTAAATTATATACTGTATGCAAAATGATTTTTGTCTTAAAGCTGCTACTATGAGTTTAGCTTTGCTTCTCTGAGCTCTTAAACTATGTAAAACAGTAAATAACTAATATTTTTCGTACCAGCTTCAGAAAGCTCCTTTCTAAATAGGGATTCTTGGGGTACTTACAATCTAGAAGTGTCCAGCAAGATTCTTGGACTTGGCCATAAGTATAAACTTCTGAATATAATAAATGATTCCCAGTCATCAACTTTTTAGGCATTATCCCAATTCAAACTAACAAACCCAAACAAAACCAACAAAAAAGCAAAAAAAGAACCTCAAACCACACCTTCCCCATCTCTAGTGAACTCTCTCTTTCAAGTGATATCTCTATGATGACTTGAACATAATTAATTTCATATTTTGTGCCACAACCCAGTGAGTTAGAATAGCAGATACTTTGTCCTTCCAGGACAAAAGGAGTACAAATTCATGAAGGGTGTAAGAGGAACTAAACCCATACTGTTCAAAAAGACATGGTCTCATTCATGGTTCTGTCCCCCACAACCTCAATGCTCCCTCTACATTAATTCTAGCAAATTAGTAAGAAATTCCAACTTGCACCCATAAGCTCATCAAAGTAACTTGTCCATGTCTGTGTAAAAGGCTATATAAACAAAGGAGATTAATTTTGGTGGCTTTAACACAGGTGGGTCCAGACTACTGGTTTTGGCAGCATCTTATTTTAAGAAAGGCTAAAAGCCTATCACAGAACCACAGAGGCAGAAGTGGTATTTCAAAGTAGTACAGACGAGTAACACACAAGATTGACTACCAGAATATTAAAGGGAATAAAATAACCCAGTTTACATAATTGAAAATGCTGTTCTACCCTCCTTTCACACATCAATGTGTGCTGCCATCACCTCTGAATTAGCTCCTGCAACAAGGCAGTGTTTTTAGGAAAGTGATCTGGACAAAATCTATCCAGTGAGAAGTTACACCTGTCCCTGGTAACTATTCACACTGATAAATGTCTCACTGCTACCTGCAGTGCTACTCTGAGGAAGAAGCAAACCAGAGGGTGTGACTGTGATTCTAGTCAGCTTAAACAGCAAAAACCCCACAATATTATTATTCATTGTATTTAATTTACAGGCCAGTAATTACTGATTGTCAAAGCAGGTTGGGGAATTCATTGGTATCCAAGTGTTATCAAAGTCTACCTGAAATTCATCTGGAACCAAATAATGCTTCAATTTTCTAATCTCTGATATTCTACAGTGGAGCTTAATTTACAGATCCAGAAGCAAACAAAAAAATTATTGTTGGCTTTCAATTATCTAATAAAAAAATGGTAGTGGTAGCAGATATTTTAATAATTTTTAAATAATGTTCCATCTGTTAGCAGGTGTATCATCCAACAGAGCTACTTCTGAGTAGTTATGACAGTTTACTTGTTATAAATAAAAAAAGGAGCATGTAAAGAGACATTCACCTTTTAAAAAGAGTTACAAAATAAATCTTGTAGTACTTTTATTATTTTAAGCATTGAAAAATTTCATTATCACTTCCTATAATGAACAACTAAACAAACATCCTAGTAGAAAATTGCTTTTGGGGTCTGAATCACAGCACACTTCATGTACACCTGGTGTTAAGATATCAGTATTTATTTTCTAGCAGACATCAGAATAACTAGAATAAGGAATAGATGGCTATGTGATTCAACAATCTGGCTGAATTTTAGTCTTTTTTAGATGATGTCTATCAGATTTTAAAGTACTCTATATGTTGGGTTTTTTTTAAATAATTTTGTTTAAAAGCCTAAAACTTTAACATAAATTATGGTATCAGCAGACTATGAAAAAAGTTGTCAGGAACAGTATCTGTTACAAAACCAAAAACGTAAGAGCAAATTATGGTGGTTTTACATGACACATTAAAATGAGTCAACAAAACAAATCTCAATGATGGTAAGAAACAAAATAGCATTTTTTCCATGTTAGTCAAATGTAGTCACTTACTGAAGAAAGTACTTTTTAATACTGATGTTAAACTTTTCTTCTGTTCTGAACTAAAACAATTTCTACTTTTTAAAACCTGCAAAACCAACATTGTAAAAGTCTTTCAAGTTAGTGCACTGCAAGTTGTTACAGTAAATCAGTTTCACATTTTTTAATTGTGAAAATGTTTTCATATTGCTCACATGCAAGACACTTTTTGAAATGAAGTAACAGAAAACCCCATACATCTGAACAGGTAGTTATTTCCAGTGGAAACATGCACTGCTGTTCAGGGAAACCAGCTGTGATATTAATAATCAGCCTCACAAAGCCACACTTTCACCCCCAAGGAAAAATTGGTATTAGACAATTTTCTGATCTTTCTCCTTTACTCTCTGGCAAGAGAAAAATACCTTTGAAACATTAGATAATCTTAGTCCTGTTGCTTCTTAACGGTACTAACTGCAATTTTGCAAAGAAAGGAAAGCACAAAGTACAACAATTAACATAAAAAAACAAAACAAAAGTATTTACATGAGACAAAGCAACATTTCACTGAGTTACAACAATATATTAACTCACCTGCAGTGTTTCTATTTGTTTTCTGATACTGTTGTTAGATGGCATCTAAATAAAGCAATGTGAGACAGCAAAACATAACAAACATGAGAATGGAAGGCACATGCATGTTAGATGAAAAAAAGCTCAAAACCAACAGATAGCTGTCTAGCAAGGACTCTATTCAGTAGAAATAAAGGGTTTGCTATAGTGGCAAAAAACCTTCCTTCAACTTTCAAGGTTTTGTGGTAACAGACACTATAGCTAAACTGTGAGAAAAAAAATACTTTTTTCCAGCCACCAGTGGTGCAGAATGATAAGACACTGTTCTCTCCCATTTCTGTAGCTTTTTAAAATGCTCCTTCCTCTCTCCAGAAGAGGTAGTAAAGTTACCACAACTCAGATTCATCCAAGAATTCATCAACACTCTGACAAACTTGCTAGAATTAGTCTGTGTAAATACTAGTCAAAAAAAGTAAGCAAAGTGTTTTACAGTACTGACCCAGTGTTACTGTCTGCTGAACAAATTCAGAATTTTGCCTACACTATAGTGTGTAAAAAAATCCCTGCTGGGCTCAGTGCTGAAACAGCATCCCAACAGCTTTGTGGGACAAAGCCAGCTATACATATACCAAAATACAGCCAACCTTTCCTGGTCTAAAGTGACTCTCATAACTCACTGATGTGCTATTTGTATTGGCCCAGCCCACTAGCTTTCCTCCTTTCAGCAAGGTTAGGGTGCTCCCCACACACACTAAGCCTGCTTTGAGGATAACTAAAGGCAACGTGCACTGAAACCCAGCACAGAGAGTTTACAAAGACCATAAACACTGCCAGGTTTAGGATTCAGAGCACTCTCAGGAGTATTATCAAATTTAATGAAGCACCAGAAGGTAAGGCAGGGTATGAACAGACTCACCAGGTACTGTGGGGCCACTGCAAAGGTGTGAGCTATCACACCATGGCAAATGGGAAATGGCTTCGTTCAGCCCCCAAAGTGTGACGTGGCTAAGTAAGAGTTTGCACTGGGCTGTCACCAGGGAGTAAGGAGAGCACCAGGAACCCATGACCTACGTTAGCTCTTAGTGTCTTGCTAGCATGCCTGTACTCTTCATAGAATATCCCCGTGACAGTGTTATCATTATTTCAATTACTAATATGTTAATTTCAACAAATACAATAGGGGTAGATGAATCCTATTAGTGCTCTAATACTAGTAACTCTCAAAATTACTTTATTAATAACAAGGACACTAGAGGCAATGGATTCAGAATTTCTTATTTCATTCTATAATTCCAAATAAAATAATTTTAGTAATTAGAAAATCAGGAAATAAAATTAGGAAGGGGAAATCTGAAAGACTAAACTGCTGTGAAATTCAGATGTATAAATTAATGAGATTACTTATTACAGAATGCATGCATTTAATTAGCTTCAGAAACAAAGGAACACATTAATTCATAAGACACATGAGGAGAGTGGGGATGTATTTTTCAAGATTAAGCTCAACAAAGTTTCTGAATAAGGTAGGCACCCAAAAAACTTGCTAGTATTTGATGTGCCAAATCAAACCAAGCCATAAAATATCCTAAAGAACTCATTGATGGCATAGCACCATAACATTGCAAATTCTGAATTGCAGAAATTCATATGTGGAATTTCTGCTGAATAGAGCCTTACAGTAGTAAATGTGTTAAGCTGTTAGTGGTTAACAAATCTAAGTAAAATATAAAATGCATGCTCAGCAACTGCCAGTTACTCACTGGCATTTATATTTTTAATACATCCATTACCAGCAATGGACATTATGCCAGAAAAATGCAACTCCTAGATTGTAAGGAGTTTATTTAAAAGCTTTAAAAACAAAAGCACAAGCAGTCTCCATAAGCAAAATAAACCACAAAACAAAAATCAAGGCAAATATTGCAAAAGAACTGCAATAATGTTAGATGAAAAATATACAGAACCCAACAAGCAACAGAAAGGTGTGAAAGATGTTGTAAGAACAAAATGACCCTTAAAAACAATCCAAGCAGCTAAACCGTTTTCCTTTTAATTTCATGCTGGTTTATGTATTTTACAAATAAGCTTCATAACTGTCACTCATAGCTAACCAGAATCAGTGTTGTGAAGGAGGATCAAAGAATTTATTAACATTTTCAAAATCAATTCATTAGGCAAAATCATGAATTATGTTAATCATAATTAAGGAAAGAACATGTACAATAACTACAAGAAAGTGACTAATTTGTAAGTATCTTGATGTCTTTATCAACCAATTGATGGTTACAATGATATCAACAGAAGGTACAAGTTAAAGGGACACTGTAATTGCTTTTTAAAAATATGTATCACAGGCTGTAGATATAACATTCTTTCTGGTCTCACAGTTCATTTTCTATTCCTTCAATAAGCAAACAAAATATAGAAAGTTTGCATTTTCTATACATTCTACTTAGAAGAGTAGACAAGTCACTTATTTTCTCACATATAATTTGCACATAAAGAATTACAGTTTCTATTTTCTCTGGCATGAATAGCCCTTACTAGCAGACACTTCTGCAGATTTTACTCAATAAAAATGATAATCCCCAAGGAGACCACACTTATTTCCAACATGACATAGCATCACAAAAACATACCACTAAGTTTAATACAGAGACTCAAAACATTTAATTTCTTTTAATAAAAAATACTACAGTGTCCTTTTAAACAGCCAAATATTATTCATTGTTTATTTGGCACAAGAATGCTGATAACATATTGTAATAAATGCTAGTGATTTGCAACAGTTCCTTAATTAAAAAGGATTCTTACCTTTAGATGTGACAAACAGTTCTGCAGGAAAACGTGCCAGTTATTTAAAAAAAACTGTTTCTGACTGACACACAACAGGCAGGTGATCAATGGATACAAAGCCTATGAGTAGGGGGAAAAAGAATTGATCAAATTGCTCTTTGCAGACATCCTAAGTGTTGTACATTGAGAATGAGACAGAGCTGGCTGCTGCCTCACTCTCACAGTTTTGGCTCTGCATGGCAGTCCCTCCCCTGCACTGGGACACTCGTCCCAGGCACAGTGCCCTGGGTAACCTCCTGCAAGAGCTCAAGGTGTCACACTGGGGCAGTGGGACCGAGGTGAAGCTCATTCCTCAGCAAGGCCTGATCTCAAACAAGGACTGAGAGCAGTCTGACCCTTCACACAATGTTCCTGCTTTCCCTGCAACCACAAGACTCAATTCATTAAGTCCTGCACGCTGGGCAGGTGAACTGCCTCTAATACTCAGGGAAAACATCAACTCAGCAAAAACCAAGATAGACTTTAAGTTGATAGAAATGCTAGTTCTCCTCAAGATCTACTTTTAGTGAAGAATAAAAGACAATATAATTCAATTTAAATCTGTGAATACACAGAATATGATTTAGTTCTGCTTTAGTAAGATAATATTTAAGTACCACATACTTTAACACATAATAGTACCAAATCTGACTGCAGCTTTTGTTGGTATGAAGCAAAATTAAAGGATGAGTAGGTAAACAGTACTTATGATACAACGTTTCTAACTTCAAAAATAAAATTACATTTTGAATACTAATATCAACCCTCTGCTCTCCTGCATTCCCTTTGGCTTGAAAAAAGCACTGGGGTTTCTGCCACTCAGTATGTGCATGACAGGGCAGATCTCTCTTTCCACACATGTACATTTCATCTTGAGGTGTAAAACAGGATGAGCAGTGCAGTTCCAATGCAGACTGAGCAAAACATCTGCTTACCCCAGGTAGAAGAAAAAGTAAAGAATGACTTTGTATTATTCTTACATAAGGAGTTTAACCAATACAACAATACATGCTTTATATGTGCAGAATACCAGAAAGTAAAGTTTGTCCACAAGATGAAAGTTAGAATAAAACATTTTAAATTCACTTGCATTTACTGAATATGTCAACTGAAACGCAAAAATTAGCTCTACATTTTCAGCAAAGTGAAGTGAATTGACTTGAAACATGGCTCCCATAGTCATCAAAAACAACCAAATACAGCAAAATTAAGAGATAATAAAAAAATATTGGAAAGAGAAAAACAAGGTGTATGAGAACCTGTCAGAGCAGGGCTATTAAGAGGCTGCTATTTTACTGAAAAAGTCTTGTCTGACATTTGCATCTTTTAATTAACCCTAATTTAAATTACTCAGACTCCCTGAATGCAAGTTTTTCACTAAAGAGACATTAGGCTAAATAACTCTGCTAAATAATCAAAAATAATCAAAGCCAAGATCTGATTTCAAGACAATCTCATATGTGAGATAAGAGCACATATCTGCACAAAGAAACAAAGCAAAATTAGAACAAATGCACATACTCTGTGGACATTTAATTATACCGAGACGTTAAGATTTAAATTAATATGGCTTGATAAGCTTTTCCTCATATAATGTACTAGCTTAAGAGCCTAAGATGAGCAAAATGGAGAAGTTGAAATATTTCTTTAAAATACCAGCGAGTGCTTCTTTCTTGAACTCAATTCAAAGGTAGTCTGATAAAGCATCTCCACAAAATTTTTCAAACATGGCACATTCACTTCATTTTTGACAGCCTATTAAAATAAAAACACAAATTAACAGGCTTAAAATTTACACAGAAGGCAATTTAAATATACATTAAGATGTCTATGAATTCGAAATCATTCAAAAGTTAGATTTCACATTAGGAAGGTATTTGAATGCATTTATCTGAAATATAAACAGAAGCATAAGAAATCATGCCATACACTACAACCACATGGTAAAAATTAACAATTAAAGCAAACATACAAAAAACTTCACTCCAACAAAAAAGCCCACTAAAATAAATGGTTTTAAAAACATGGTCTCTATTCTATACTTAAAGAAGAAAATGCATTTGTTACCAACTAACAAATAAAAACTACATTGAAGCTCTTTATATGCATATTTACATAAATTTGAAAAATTAGTATCTGTCACTTTCACAGTTCCCCTCTTAACTACTCGTCTTTTCTTTTTTATTTTAATACTGAAAACTGGAAAGCTAAGAAATAATCCACAGATTACCAGTCAATCAATCACACAAGTTGCCTGCTCAGCTTTCAGAATTAATGAAACACACAGGGAGCCCTACACCCTTCCAACCCTCTCTGTTCTTGCATACAGAATAGGTTTCCTTCCACAGCCCAGGCAGCTACCACCTTTTTTCTTGAAACCTCTGCAAGGCTCTTAGGCTTCTCCATGGATCCCCAGGATGATCTATTTAAACACTATTCTCAACTGACTGTTTTAAGATGTTTCTGTTTTATTTATCAAATTGAAGGGTGGGATGTTGGAGACTGAAATGGCTTTTTTGGAAGAGATACCTGTAATTTCCTTACAATGTAAGATAATTTTTGCTATTTTTATTATTTATAGTTCTTATATAAACATTACATCTACTAACACTATATAAAGAAAAATCATGTCCACCTTGCTAAGAACACTTTAAAACCTTCATGATGTGGAAGCATAAAAATAGCATATATCTCTGTAACGTGTACAGATCCAAGAAGAAAGAACTGAGAAAGCAGTTAGGATTTAAATCACTTCCTATGTACCAAATAATTTATCTTTTGCTATTCTTAGGCTATAGGTTGATTAGTACTCTGCTAGTGCCACATAATCAGTCAGTTGCTGTCATCAACACATTGTTGCTTTGGGATATAAACTTAGGTTTTCAGAGCAGCACTAACTTCCCTGCTATAAAATATGCTGTGATTCATCATACCTGCAGGGTCCAAATCAGGTCAGGTTTCTTAAAATGCCTGAATGACTAAGCAAGAGAATGACAGTGAAGAAGTCTCAATGCTGAAACCAAACAGCTTCCTCACTTGAGCGATTTTCTGTATCCAAGATACAGAAAAATCCTCGTTCAATTCTTTCAGCTGCATCAAAAATATTCTAACTTGCATCTCACATCTTCCACGAGAATGACTAACCTGCTCAATGCACCTCAGCCTGGGAGTGAGCTCTTCGTTTCTATTTAAGAAGCTCCATTTGTATGAAATGATTAGAGACTCAATGAGTCAGAAGATCAAGATGAAGCCTCCCTCCCCCACAGTCTGAAGTGCTGATTCAGGCTGTGCTGGTAGGAAGGGAGCACACTCCACCACGAGTGCTCTGCACAGCCGGCGCTCGTGCCTCCGCCCTTGCCAGAGGATAGTCCCAACTCCCAAATGCTGCTGCTTCCTCATTATTTCAAGGGCAGTTTTCACCACGTCTCTGATTCTGCAAACTGATATTTGCATTTACCTAAATGCTAAGTAGTTTCACTCAGCACTCCCACTTCAACTGCTGAGCAACAACGGAATTCAAAAAGACAAAATGTGTTCATCCTTTATAGGAAAGAAATTCTTCTGTCCTTCTCTAGGAGAGTATAAGCATGCCTGGGTAAGATCAAAACTTCTTCCCATAAACAGTTACTGCTAGAAGCATCTTTTTCTAGTTATGGCTTATGAAAAAAGATTGTCACCTTTATAATTTAAAAATAAAAAAAAAAAAACCTAAATCCTCAAGAATACCAAACCTAACCAACCACAACAGTCAAACCACAAAACTCACAAAAAAAAAATTAAACCCACTAAAAAAACCCTCAAAAATCCAAGACTGAGACCACAGAAGGGGAAGAAGTATTTGCCCAGGGCAAGGTATACCATTTAAAAGAGGATGAAGAGTTCAGAGAGAGTTATATTTCTTTTCCTATGATCTTGCTCAGATGGGATGCCCACCAAGTATGCTACTCTCTGTAGATTGTAGATTCTATTCTACAAAACAAGATCTACATGTCCAAATTTTCTATACATAGCAAGGGATCTCCCTACAATCTATGTGGCAGCACAGAGACACAATCTGCCATTTTTTGGGACTGCATGCCAAACACACTGTGGCCTGGCATCTACTAATACAACTAATATTTTAGACAACAGCCCTAGCAAGTATCAATCTACTAAGATGAAATTAACTGAGCTTATGGTAAATGGTCAACTTGAATTATACTTAGGTGCCACAATTTCTTCTAGATCTGTTGAACAAGCTTCACACAACCAAGCAAAGCAGCACAGGACATCCCACACTGTGATGATACTGAATTTTTTTCCTTGTTCATGGCTGCTGTGTGAAATTTCTTCTTTTAGATTTATAATACACATGATTGACTGCTCTTCCACTTGAAGGATTAAATCTAGTGGATATTCACCTCTACAAATGATTTTTAGTTAGTTAGCCAAAACCTACATTCTTCCTTCCTGCACAGCAGTTCACACTCTCCTTAACAAACTGTAAAATATGTAACATCTCAGCTTATTATAGAAGAACTTAAAAGGTTTCAGCTAACAAAGTCAACAAGACCCTTGAGCAAACAAACATTAAACCAAGGAAATTTTAAATTTTTAGAGCAGGTACAAAATTACACAATGCTCTGGTATTAAAGGCATCTAGACAACAGACAATTTTTTAAAGTTCTGAAAAAATTTTGGAAACTAGCCAGCCTATTTCCCTTTAAGATTGTGAAGGTGCTTGTAATCTAGGTAACAGTCACAGAATGGTTTGTGTTGGAGGGGACCTTAAAAATAATCTAGTTTTGCCTCCCCCCTCTGCTGTGGACAGGGACACCTTTCACTAGACTGAGGTGCTCAGAGCCCCATTCAAACCAGCCCTGAACATCTTCAGGGGTGGGGTATCTACAACTTCTCTGGGCAACCTGTTCCAGTGCCTCACCATCCTCACAGTAAAGAATTTCTTCCTAAAATCTAATCTAATCCTATTCTCCTTCAGTTTAAGGCTGTTGCCCCTTCCTCTATCACATGCCCTTGTAAAAAGTCCCTCTTCAGCCTCCTTGTAAGCCCTCCTTAGGTACCAGATGTCTTTCTGAATCTATAAAAATGTAATATTTTGAGGATTAATTGAAGAATTTTAATGAGAGCCCAAGTGAAATTGGGAGGAATAGTGTGGCAGGGGGGATTAAAATACTTACAGCAGCCACAGGTATGAGAATTTCCACAAACAAACCAGCAAGTGCATGTTTTATATCTTTATCTTTTACTTCCAGGAAGTACTGAGCACACTCCTTAGTAAGAAAACATTAGAAAAAATATTTAGGAAAAGAGAATACAAACATAACTACACCATAAAAACCACTAGCAGTCTAACATTAGTTGTCTGTTTTAATTTAAAACATGCAATGTGTTAGTCTTATACTCCTTAACAGTATCAACTTCACAAAACATAAGAAACTTTAAAGCCTGTTTGCCCAGCAATACATTTCAATGAATTGAAAGGAGAACATTTGTAATACCAGATAGCTATTTACATTTTACTCAGAATATAAAGAGTACTCAGAACACAAGAGCATAAATATGCACATTTTCCCTCAGATTATTTTGAAGCTTAAAAAAAATTTAATGCTTACCTCTATTACAATTATGGGAAAATTATACATTATTTTTATATATTAATTTTCATTTTCAAAGTACTTACATGCAAAGAAAATTAAAGATAATTAAATACACAATAATCCGTAGTGAAATGTTTTTATAAAAAAAGTGTCTTGACATCTCCTCTGCTAAAAAATTATATAGCAAATAATTCTTTTTCTTTAACAGACTGCTTTCATAAAGACAGAAAATTATTTGATTGCTACCCATTTTCATTCAGTCTTAAATTCATATATTACAGGTTTGTCACACTACTAAGGCAATTGTGCAAGGTTTCTCCTGATACCAGGTACTCACAAACTGTAGAGAAACAAATAATTCACACTTCTGAAAAATTAGGAACTGAACAGAAAAGGATGAAGGATGGCACACAAGTAGAGGGAGTGACAGATCATAGCAAGTGTCATCATAGCTGCATGACTTAAATGTTTAAAATTATCCTCAATTCAGTTTTCTGTAGCATTTGTTTACCTGCATGAACTGAAATGATGCTTCAAAATCCTCCACAGGATACATCTTTACTCGAAAAAACTTCATTCCCATAATCAAACTGATGATGCTCTGTACTACATGAGGACTCTGTTCTTTTTGTCGCAGTTCCTTTAATTCAGTGACAAACTTCTTTCTAACAGCTTGAAACCTGAATAAGGGATATAGATGGCAATTATTTGCACTCTTAGTTACTTTTGAATCAATTTCTATAGTCTGTAACAGTAACAGCAGCTACTGTATGAGAACTGCAAGCAGGATGAACCCTGGTACTTCAAATCTAGGCATTTAGGAGTGCCTACAATGATCAGTGCATTAGAATATACCAGTTAACTCAACAGCAGTTGACTGGCACAGGGCCTCCTTTCCCTGCCCCTACAAGGTGATTGCAAAGCAATTATTTGATTGTTATTATTAAAATAATTATCTGATATTATTATTAAATATAATATTTATTTATAAAGATCATTTCTTGGTTTATTCAATTTTATTATGCTGGAACATAAGACAGACACAACACACTACACCTGACTACATTTGACATTTACAGGATTAGCTGCTGGGGACATGAATAGTTTCTACTATATCAAACAGACTTTAAATCTACATTGGTTTGTTCCCTAAACACAAAGTCAGAGACTGAACTTACTTTGACTGAGCAAGAACCCCTGTCACTTCTGCATACAAGTCTGCAATAATATGCACATTCCCAGTGTTGGTTCCCGAATACCTAAAGAGGAAAAAAAAAACAACAATAAAGGGGAAAAAATCTGTTAAATACAACTTTGTCCTTCTAAACCTCAAGGAAGTTACAAATAAAACGTTTGTCCCCTAGCAGTCAAATTATTACCATAAAAACAATTAAATTCAAACATAAAATGCACGGGTGACATTTAAAGTAATGTAGTTCAATTTCTTATTTCAAAATAAGCATATTCTGGATAGAAATTTTACTGTATTTATCCAAACTCAGAGTTTTCTGACTGTGTCTGAGGATGCAAATCATTCTGTATATTCTAGGCAAAATAAACTCAGTGTTATGTTGAACACAGCAGTGTCCTTTCAAGATATGTTTTCAATTTAAAGACATTAACTGGTGTTCATTCATACCGGTATTATCACCAACATGTTACATGTGAGGCAAAGGAGAACAACCACAACAAACAAGCACAGGCTGGTAATACAAAATATTTTAAAGCATATAAGTGAAACTTACCCTTCCTTATGTTTAAAGTGCTTAAAAGCCAAGTTTAGAACTTCATGTACTAAAGGATCTGGCACTGGATGAACAGGTATCTGAAATGCACATATCACTTACATGTATGCAGCACCTATACATACATGTATGTATGAAGCAAATAAACAGTACTGTGAGAAATCTTTCCCACCAGTGTCCAAGGACACATCCTCTGCTGGCAGCTATCAAGCTAATTCTGCAATATATAACATTTACACAATCTGCATTGGCATTCTCAGCCAAATAAGGATAATTCTAAGCAAAACTACATATCATCTCTAATTTTTAGGCGACATTTTAATCTCATTATCCAACAATTTCAACTTGTATTTCAAAAAAATTTAAGCTGACAAAGGGTACTGAACATAAATTGTTATTTTTTACAGTTCTGCTTTTTGCAGTACATCAGCAGCTTTCCAAGACACATGAACTGAGATAATGCAGGCATGTAAAGAAAAGGCAGGAGAGGCCAAAGGCTTTATGTAACTGAGAGTATAATTACAGCCTTGCATATGCTCATTATAGATATGTTCTAGTTTTTAAAAAAAATTAAATGGGATTATGAAAAACAACATTAAAAGCAGAATATTAAAATTAATTTTCCAAAGCAAAAGATCTTACCTGTTTTAGAACCTCTATCAAAACTAAACAAAAAATGAAATCTACAGCTAAGTCCCTCCTTTCAAGTAGATAATCTCTTTCACGTTGTTGGTCATCCCTAAAATAAGAAATCAAGAACACAGGTATCAGACACAAGACTGAACACAAATATTGCCAAGACAATAACTGCACTGTTTTTTATGTAATCCCTGTTGCAGATGTATATAAAATGGATAGGTGGAAAGACTTGGGGTTTTGGCACAGTGCTGACATCTTGCCCCCTCCTCCTGAAAGGACCTGCCAATAATCAAAACAAAAAAGGGACAAACTAGCTTAGAAGTACCAGTATCCAACTTTCTTCTGTATATCCACACCAAAACCATTAAGTCACTTCATGAATATCATCTACAGAAGTTAAATACAGTACCTCAAAGAAGTCTGTGCTCTTTTTACACAAACCTAGGGAAGGACAAATCCAAATACAACATACTTGCCACAGAAGTACAAAGCACACACTTTCTTATGAGAAAGCACACAAAAATCAAAGAGACTTCTACAAGAAAAATTCTTACCCCTTGGATTTTGTGCTTGACCGAGGTCTATATTCGTAAGATTCATCTTCTGCTCCATTTTGACGCCTGTACCAGTCAAACAAGGTGCGTAGTAAGGAGGGGAGACAGTGCTCTGCTACTGAGCTCATAGAGCTTATCAACTGAAAGAGTAAGAAAAATACTTTAGCCTGATATAGCAATAAAAATCTTAGAGTGTAATCATTCTTTCAAATTGGTTTTTTTATGTTAAAAACCATATATCAGGTTACTTCACAAAGTGGCAACTTAATATTCTTTTTCACCTAGAACAGTTACTGTAAATATTGTACACTAAACACTAAGTCCATTATAAAAAAAGATTTAAACAAAGTCTGCCAAAGCTCACAGGGGTCACAAAATGACAAATTGATACATATATAATATGTATAAAACCACTGAGGAAACAGCAAAGGTTTTAGAATGTCCCTGAATGTCGCTGTACATCTCTGAAGTAAACACACCTTCACATCAAAAATGACTGATAAGAGGCAGCCCTCCAAAAGTGAGGAAGTAAATAACTTTAAAAAACCCTGCTTCTTTGGTTATTATATAAACAAAAATAAGAGTATTTTAGATATTCTACATTGCCTTTAATACATCTGACTGGTCTGGGTCTCAAGCTATATTTACTTTTATTATAACACCCTTATCTACTGCTTGCTTTCAGAAACCATGTATGAGTAGTAAACTCATCTGTGCAACAGATGTGGCAATAGAAACCATTATAGAAGGACAATTTTAAAATGTTATTAAACTTTAATTCTCTGGGTTTCCTTTAACTAAAAACTTAAAGAGAACTCATAAGTAGCCCATCTTGGAAAGGAGAATGACTGAAGACAGCATAATGCCATTATAACCTTGTTTCCAGGAGGCAGCAGGGAGCAAGCCCATTCCCAAAACACAGGTTGGAATGGAAGAGTTACCCTATTGCTCACTGATGCCATGCATTACTTATCTCTGGGATCTTTTAAGATAGAGGTTTTAATAGAAGCCATGCTTATGCTGTAACTTGTCTATTATTCACTATTCCAGATAACAATATAATATTATGCCATTACATGTTCTGATATAACATTAATGTAGTTATTTCTTTTTCCTCATTTGAAGCATCTTGAGTTTTTAGGTTCGTGGAAGGGATGGGGACAAGTTAACCACAGGGAAACCTCAGAAAGACCTTTTTCAATCTTCTGAATACATTACTCAGCTTGTAAACCAGTCAGTTATTCAAGTCACAAGAATTAAATAGTGTTCTGAACTGATGGGTTTATTAGCAGAAAAAGAAGCAGCAAGCTTCTTCTTCTTTAGTAAAGCATTTTAAGCTTTACTAAACCTTTTCCTTAGGTTTTTTAGCAAGTTTACACAGTTTATCAATACTACTACCAAACATAAATGTTCCAGTAGTCAGGCAATTTACATTGCCTTACATACAAGCATGTATCACACACATTCAAAGATGTCACTGGTAAAGTGCTAAACCCAGAAACTACTGGCATAGTAAAGCATTTTCCTCTTGAAAAATAAAAAGTTTGTTTTACATAATAATTGTTTCTTTCTTGCCAAGTTTTGCGTTCTTTGTATTCTAATGAAAAGGCACTGGAATTACCAGGAAGATGACATCTTTGCTAATATTGCATAGCATCTAAGCAGAACATCAGCGATTTTTCATTTAAAATAGTGACTATACTGTTTGGATACTAAATTCAAAATCATCTTGTATTAAAAAACTAGTATTTCTTACATAAAAAATATATTTCTTACACAAGAAAACTCTTTTATTTTAGTATTACATTATGCCTAGGTTGAAAGCAGCAGTCCAGACAAAGAGTGCTCCTGTAATACCCAGGAGGATGGAGCTGCATAGACCTGACGTACACTTCAGTTCCTCAGCATGAAACAGCAAATCCTGCTCAAATCTTTAAGGCTGTAACATATTGCTAATTGCCCCACATAACATATCCAACAGCACAGTGAGAGGCAAAAAGAGAGAAGAAAAATTATATTAAGATGCTAGAGTACAAATTCTAGCTTTGGCCAAAATTCTGATCCTGAAAACAGTGCTCAAGCTGTGCCTAATCATGAACAAGCCTGAACCTCACATACATCTGCTTTCAGTCACTGAGAAGGTCAACACAGGCTTCTGAGTGATCATAAAGTTTTAGTGTCTTAGGACAAGAGTAGGAAATTGCCAAGTATGTTTCCTACAACAAACAAAAAAAAGAAAAACACAAGCTATTTCAGTTTCAAGCTGTACAAGCAAAAATATTTTAAGAAATGCAATATATGCTCTATAAAAAAACTCCTGTCCGGTAGCTTCCTGATGTGCTAGGAATGATAAAGGGAAAGCACTGGTACTAAAATGCTAACATTTTTAACAGCTCACCAGTGTATGAACATACAAATTTCCTTCTCCTTTTCCAAAATTTCACCTCTTTTACTTGGATTTATATTATTGTTCCAATTAAAATATCAAATGACAAACAGAAGGTTTCTGCTGTTTGAAAATTAAAAGCTATTGATTTTTTATACTTATTTTAGTAACAATCCTCTCAGTCTGGTTATGTTTCCAACAAAAATGACTTATAATCCCATTAAATGCTATTTTACTTTTTCATTAGAGGGACAGGCAACACTATGTGCCTTCCTCCTCCATCCTTCTTCTCATCACTTAGAGAGCTGAGAGAACAAATCTGAATTAGATACCACCTTAGTCCCAGAGCCCTCTTGTGCTCCAAGCGTGCTCTCTGCTCTCTTTATTCACAAAGTACAACACTTAACTAGCTCAGACCCCATTATTGGTACAGGTAAAGCCACTTTTTAGACTCAGATTCCTGGCTCCATAAAGACCTCTGGGTGAACAAGGCTGGCCCAGCAATAGCTCCAGCTCCTCTGCTGGATGCTGTGGCTATGATCTCTGGATCCCTCTCATTCCCATCTGGAATCTTCTACACTGCTGGGGAATTGCTCCTAATAAGGGTTTTATATATAGAGCAACAAACAGAGAGATGCAATCTTAATTCCTTTTGCCAGAACAATGTGCAAAATTCCCTAACAAAGTTAATAATCCCAGCCATACAGGTCTGTCTAAAGCAGTTATTCAGTTGCAGAAAAGTTCAGATCTCAATTTCAAAGCAGATTACATATAACAAAAGAACAAAATAAGAACTCACACATATATATATATGTATATATATATACATACACAATCAAAACAGTTTTTTGAAATAACTGTATTTTCAGGAAAATTAGTTTCTTTCTATATTATTAAAATTTAAATGTTACAGGTTTCATTTCTCATTTCTCTTCACTCAGCCTTTTTTTAGAACCTTTCTGTAGATGGAAGACTAAGCTTCATATAGTAGATGCTATTCAGGAACAGTCAAGAACAGCAATAGGCAATTAATGGGGCTTCCTCTGATGCTGCCTCCCCATTGCAAGAAAGTGATTATTGGACACAAACATGCCTACACTATTGAAGAACTAGAAATACTGACAATAAACATAAATAAACTGAGCAGAGTCATTCCAGACACAGTTCACTGAGAGTAAGTGAAATGGAATTGCCTAGCTGTCTAATTCTCAGCAAAGGAAAAAGCAACACTTTGGTAACACTTTAAATCTACCCTATACCTTCTGCCATAAAATCAAAAAGCCCTCAGTAAAAGTGTTACTGAAATAAAATTAACATTGTTTATAAAAACAGAACCCCGAATGAGTGATAGTAGAAATAAACTTTTTGTCCTCTAGTACATTTCAGCATCTTTCTTCCACCAGTTTTCAAAGCCACCTTCAAATAATTACCTATTCTCGTAGTTTCTTACTATCATATTCCACAATGGAAAAGAAAGTCTAACTAACATCCAGAGTCTAAATCTTCTGACACTGATTCAGATGAGGATGTTTTAAGTTTTTACAACAGTGAAACCACTATTCCGCAAAAATAAAGCCCACCTTAATCCAATAAAATTTGCCTTCAATTATATGTCTCCTACCTGATCAAACTGAAGATCTTCACCTCTTTGAAGAGATCTGGACAAGAGCTTTTCCTGTAACAAAAATAAAAAGAAACATACATTTCACAATGTAACTGACTATTATCAAAGATAGATTCCTTTTTCAGCTATGTTACAGAACAAAGAAATAGCTTTTAATGTAAATATTTGCATTGGTTTTCAGATAGAAATATTTCTGGAGACGTGGTGTATATTCTCAAAAATTAATTCAGTAGCTAAACAATAATAACACTAAAGACTGACAAACAGAAGATGTCAGAGGCCAAATGGGGAGCAGCTGGTGGTGGGTGTCAAATGTAACTTAGAGGAAAAGCCATTCCCATCTCAATTAACAAGTGTATTTATGTTCATATACAGCAATTATTCTAAGTTACAATAATAATTTTTAAAATGTCATCACAAAGGCAGACACAAGTGTTCAATGCATTTCCAATCTGCTCTTCCCCTGAACTGCAATGAAACATAGCTAGAAGACATACTCCAGTAAAAGATGAATGTGAATAATCACTTGCTTATATTTGAAATAACTGTAAGGGACAAAAAAAAAAACCAACAATATTACTAGAATTTAAGGATACACAGCAAAGCTGTATCACATATAAAGATCTGATGAGCATTTCCTGCTATTTTAAAAAATTTTAAACTACCTTTCACTTAATAATACTATATAAATTAGTCCAAAATGTTATCTTTCACAAGGAAAGTAAAAAATGTATCTAGAGTAAAGAGTTAACAGCTCACATTAGACGGCAGTAATCAAACAAGGAAGTTTTACGGAGCAAGGTTAAGCCAAGCAGTTAACTTGCCTGGTTTGGCACGTAAAAGGAGGTGTGAGCAATACTGATAGCCAGCTCTGCTCTCAACAGGTTGTAACTCTGTTAGCACAAAGTAAGTGCTCCGTAGTTTAGCATGAGACAACACCCATTCTGTCAGGCTGTTAACAAAAACTGAGAAAGTCAACATTGCCTGGGATTAACACTTGCAAGGCTGCAAGAGACAGACTATACATTTAAAAGATAAAAATTCATATTGCATGTCCCAAATCCAAGGTTTGAACTGGCAAGTTATATTTTCTTGTCCTAATTATAATCTTGAAAATACAGCCAAATTTCTGGCATTTTCTGCTGTAAGTGCAGCTGTATTTGGTGTTAACAAGAACACAATATCTGGCAATTATTACATCCTCTGAAAACTTGAATTCAACACTGCCCATGCAAAAAGCATTTGTCTACTCTGAAAGTAGAATTTGAAATAATATAATACCAATTCACAAGTCATTTTCCTTTTCCATGATCCAAAGAAATCCACTTCATTATCTAGGAAAATACTACCATTTATGTTCACTTCCAGTATGCTCAAATTAAAAAATATTTTAAGAAGGGGGTTTCAGAAAAATGCATTGATTATTCTGAAAAAGCTCTGATTTTTGATCAACTGATGTAATAGTTAATGTTCTATCACTGTCTATTCAAATACAAGGGGGAAATAGTTTCATTTTCTTGATTCTTTCAAATTCATATAATTTTACACTTTAAAGCTGTTCAAAACACTATTACCAGAATTGGTATTTTGAAGCATATACTAAAAGCTCCAGAGAGCACTTGCAAAGCCAAATTTTCATTTATCTAGCACTCCCCCCTCCTTTTTTTTAACATGGAAATGCCTGCTATAGGTTAATCATGTTATCTTGTATTGTGCTTTCAGATAAACTGCACAATAATGGCTAGCTTATCTATAAAGCAGAAATACATGAAATGTTCCACTCTATACAAACATTGTATCATTGCTAATTCAGTTACATGAGAAAAACTAGAAAACTCTTTCCTTAGAAGATGGAAAAGAGACTTTCACATACGAAGATGAGAAAAGTTAGGTTCCTGAAGTCTCCTTAGGATACATCCTGACAAACCATGTTTCCAACATAATACTACAAAACTTTTATACAGGTGAAGAACCCCTGGGTTCACTATACACACTGTATGTGTCTAAACCCAAAAATTGCTAAAGAATGACAAATCAAAGAGAAGTGAAATAATCTGTAAATCTTTAGATAAAGCTGAAATCCATGTCAATAGAGAGCAAACTAGTACTTAAAGTTTAGCTTCCTTCCCATAATCCATACTAATTTAGATACTTCTGTATATCAAATGTTTATAATTTTTAGGTCAGAAAGAATGAAAATCTTACAAGTTCATAACCCTCTCTATTATGTTTCCTCAACACTAAGGATCTTAACTGTTAAAAGGTAAATACACTGTAGAGTTAATGTAACACTGACCAAACAAAGGTGACATAACCAAATAATACTCTTGAACCCAATCAGAGGTTTATCAAGGCCTTTGAATTATTTGTATAGCTTTAAAATCTATTTTCTTTTAATGTCTTCTTCTATCTCTGCTTTGTCATGGCTCCAGTCATCTCACATGATTTAAAAATATCTATTCAACAGCATAAAGTAAAGGTCTGGAAACTCTAACTGAATTAATAATGTAAGATTTATCTTCCTGGCTTCCTGAAGTTCAGAGAGAGACAAAAATAATAGGTCTACATTTATCTTTTACAAGTGAAATGAAAAAACCCAAACCACTATTGCATTAAGGAAAGAGCAGTTTGCATCCATTGTGTAAAGGAGAAATGTCAACATATGGCAGGCAGCAGGGATCAGGATGTGCATGTGCTGTGCAAACAACTGCACCCATGGAAAAAGGCACCACCCTTGGCCCCCCTCCAGCATTCCCTGGCACCATCCTCTGGTGGCCAGCACACCTCAGCAGGGAGCAGGGCACTGCACTGCATTTTACTTCAGACAAACTCTTGAAAGCACCTAGGCAAGACTTGCAAGAGTGTACAGTGCTGGTCTGAGCCATGTTTAGTATTCCACAACAGAATAAAATCCCTTGTGCTGGTAACAGGCTTAAATATTCTTGCTTGTTTTTACTTCAATATGAGGCAACTACAGTTTAGTAGGTTAGCAGCTTATCAACTTGGTGGCACCATGTTCAACTCTCTGCTTAAGTTCTAACCATCTATATTTACATGCAGCTTGACAAAATACAAAATAATTGAGTTTATCACTAGTCTTTTTAACTGGTATGGTTTATATCACTTCTGGGGAAGGCTGGTGTCATTCCTCAGTGTCATCCTTCTCAGCTGAGAAGTATTTTTTTAAGCTACAAGACTATTCTTGGGCTCTTTTTTCCTTTAGAACTATATACTGTTGCAAAAGATTTAGTATAACAGACTGAAAAAAAAAAGTATTTTATTTCATTTATTCACTAACAGGATGATCTTCCTTCCTGTCATTACACTTGCTGCTTTCATTTAATCATTTATTTTAAGCATTTGCTGATAAGCTCTGTCTGTAACTTTGAAAATGCTGAGGTATTACAACTTCGCAAGCAGAGACCTCTTAATTAAATTAACAAGAAGAAAGTAGGTAAAATTCACAGCCAGAGAAACCATTCAGTTAATTTTTGAAATCATAAGTCAGTTACTTTTAAATGTAATCCATACATCTAGCAAAAATGATACTACCTGTCACTCACAGATGCTGTCTTGACCTGCAGTCACTTTTTTAAAATTTATATTTTAATTAATTTTTGCTCCCCTACTGGCATGGTTCAGGTTTTAAAAACTGTCTAGCTCCTAATTTTGATTGGTCTGGCTTTAAATTCTCTCAAATAGCTTCATCCAGCAGCCAAGCTTCATTAAAGATTTATGTAACCCTATATATATTCTCCACACTTTTGTTTGTAGCCAAGTCATTCCACAAAATCAAATCACACTAAAATAATAAATGGCTTTCCACTCTTCCATTAAAGTCTTTTATCCAATCACAATCAGTGCTTTTTCTGGTGCTCTTCCAGCCTTTTTATCTTTCTTTTTAAATTTGATACACTAGAACTGAAGGTTCAGTACTTAAATTCTACATACAGAAATAAAGCTGCTTCAATACTTCAGTATTTCCTTTCAGTGGGACACCTAAGTATTCCCTTCTACCTCTTTATGTTAAACAGGCTCAGACTGTTTCACTTTTCCACAGCTTTTGGCACCTCTCTTAATTTACTGGGTTTCTACTATATAGTCCTTCTCTCCCACCAATGTAAAACACATATAAACTGCATTTGATTCCATTCAAATACACTTTGTTTAAAGGAATTCAGCTTAGCAAATGAACCCAGACAAAACTGTTTAAAACCTTTACAGATAACTACCTTAGTAATAGTTGCAATTTCTTACTTTATCCTAAAGAATTTTATACACACAAAATACTGACTTCAGATTCTTATCAGTAAAAAATCCTGACTACGGTAGGCTTCATGCAATCACCATAAAACCTCACCAGGCAACAGAGCTGGGAATCACTCTTCTGTGAAAAGTGAATTATTTAATTAGTTTCATGGGGTTTCTAATTTTTAATCTAGTGAGATGTTTCAATTTTGTATGATTAACAGATTTAAAAACATTTGTTTAATTAACAGTCAACAGCATGGCAAGGAGACACAACCTGGGATTGATGACAGAGGATTAATTTAATCTGGTCTAGGGACAAATTTTTGCAGCACAAGTGAACTCCAGGGCTATTATATTTACCTTGCTACCACTATTCTGGTTAGATTTGAGTCCAGACTAGCCATGCCTGCAGGAAAAGCCCTCTTCAGCTCATCCCAGTTACAGGCAGTCTGTCCCTGTGGCCAAGCTCAGTGGATGAAGGGAAATGGGGCTGCAGGAGCAGCATCTGGCACATGGATGGACAGTGGAGCCTTTCCACCCACAGCACCACTACCACTACAGCTCTCCTCCCATTTTTAGCCAGTACCCTTCATCACTAGTGTGCCTCTTTTGCTACAACGTTTTTGTGCTTTCTTATAAACCCCTCCTGAATACATGATGTTTTTTGAATGTCTAAAAACAAATAGACAAGTTATATTTAAATTATAAACTTGCCTGGTACTCATAGACATATATATAAAGAATAGATATAAAGAAAAGTTTCATTTTCTTCACCTTTTATCTACTAGTGATTGTAGTTAAAGATTATTCCATAATCCACAAAACAGTTTTTAGCCCTGCTTTTGTGTTCTTTTGGACTGCTTCCTAAGAAAACTTTTTCCTGAAGTTCCAAAACTGGGGGTCAAATGCTCACATATGCACTTTCTGCACGTGAACACTTCAGCAAGCAGCTGCTGCCAACAGAAGCTTTCTGTGAGCTGGCCTTCTGCAAGCCACAGCATCTCATCTGCCAGTGAATTTCCATTAAAAAAAAAACCAAAAAACAACATTGGTTTTGTTTGCTGTAGTTCTCAGTTTTTTGGGGGGAGTTCTTGGGTTTTTGGGGTTTTTTTTCCAGAAATTTCCAAATTAAAAGAAATCCATTTATTTCGAGACCACAAGACCTGGATCGCCAATGGAATTTTGGCCTAATCTGCAACATATACAGACTATTTCATTATTCCAGGTGGTAGTATCCTTACTTTGGAAAACAAACCAAATGCATCTTTTTTTGAACATATATTGTCCAAGTATTACTTCAAAGAAACACTGACAGGAAACACACTTCACAGTATTAATGAAGGAACATTTTCTGTTATTCCTATTTCCTTTTGTAACTTCACAGACCTTAGGGATACACTAAGAAGTCTTGCCACCAGTAACTACTAGGGAACAGTTTTGACACAAGTCAATAAAACAAATCAGGTAGCAACCCTGTTTGCATAAGCCTATTTATCCCTGAAGTAATCCCTTTGAAAAGTCAACAATATCTAGGAGTGCTTTTTTCAGTAACTATACATATGATAAATCAGCCTATTTCAGAAAAAAACAAGATAGTTTTGAGAGATACTATGAAAAAAAAAAAAGGACTCACCAAAGGTTCAGCCATTACAAGCTCAATTTTCTTTTCAGCTTGAACAGCAAATTCAGCAAAGAGGCTTTTGATGACATACTCGCCCGGTTTCACATCTGGGTCAATAGTAATGTTAGACATGATGATGCCTCTCTTTTCCCAGGTGGAAACAACACTTGGAGAAACTCTACGTTTATTTACTCTGCTGGGTGGTGCGGAGGCTATGGGTAAAAAACAAGAAAAACACAGAGCTATAAAAGCACGGCTTCGTAACACAGTGCCAGTCACTTTGTATTTTCCCATTCATCACACATTTTCACACAGTAAATTCTCTAAAACAGAAGAAAACAACTAGCTGTAACATACAACAAAAATTTGTTTTAGTTAGGCTGGAATTTCTACTCTTAAATTGCACAAGGGATTACAATGCAGGTCACTTCTGTTACTGATAAAATGCTCTACAATGACCACCATCAGCATACAGCAGCTTCAGTTCAAGCATGATTATAAATCAGAAGGTTGAATGGAAAGGGTTATCCCCCCTATGTTATG
Source organism: Thryothorus ludovicianus (assembly GCA_013397245.1). NCBI lineage: Eukaryota > Metazoa > Chordata > Aves > Passeriformes > Certhiidae > Thryothorus > Thryothorus ludovicianus. The sequence continues at coordinate 315,599 of VZTB01012671.1, forward strand.
AGAAGCATTGCTTGATTCCACTTTATAGACCATCCATGAAATTTACATTTCTATTTGGTGTCCAAATACTTTCAAGAGAAATTCTTCCTTGAAACTTTTTGTCAGTAAGCTGATTTTCCTAACAAGAATGCAAACCCTTTTTAGATATGTCATGCTAGATGATATTCAAGTCCTGCATTAAAAACTTGTTCCTTGTAAGAAATATTTATTAATCAATACAAATAACATTGTATATATCAGTCTCATTTTCTAAGAATTAGTACTTTTGCTTTTATACTGAAATTGTCATATACAAAAACTCTATATATACTTATTCACCTTTATTTTTCTCTCTAAGCATTCCAAGACATTTATTTTTTGTGAAAGGTGCCAGCATGTGAACTGCAGTACTGAAAATTTTGTTTCAGAATTCACAGAGGTTTAATACACAAAACAATCAGGGTAAATAATTACAATTCTTGTCTTGCACACTATATATCAAAATAACTGTAGACAACTCTTACTGATGATCCAGGTGTACCAAGAGAGGTCTGATATTTCCCTAGCATATTCCATGACTGCAGATGTTAATTGTCAATTGATATTAGAAAATTGATATTAACAATTCTTATCTATTGACATTAGAATTTTATTTTCCTAAGACAGTCATGGAGGGAGCCTAGTTCCCATCTGTTTTATTCTGTTACATGTTGTGATTTGTTTAGGAAAGCTGTTTAAAGGCTTTTTGCAGGTAAAGTGTGAGGAGATACATTTGGTTTATTTTGCTGATCCAGAAAAATTTTTTGCATGTTCTCAGTTTTCACATGTGCAAACCCTATTAGCTAAATATTATCCATAACTTTTACTCAAATGTTTATTTCAACTCATTTATGAAAAAACATGAGACCAAACATGGAGACCAAACCTTTCATCCATCACAACTTCTCAAGTAAAGTCTTAGCCATTCATTAGATCTTCTATCAGTTCAGAAAGTTACATTTTACATAATATGACACAGATTCCCACAACTTCCATTGAAATTTATCATTTATCAAATGCATTAGTGAACTGTGTAATTTTGCAGGAGTGAAAATTGAATGCTCCCAAATACCTTGGCTTCTAATCCAAAAAGAAGGTTACCTTGCATAAGGTTGAGTCCTACACAAGACCTGTTTTCAATCTCTATGCTATTGTACAAACTTGGTGTTTAGTCAGAGTAATGCATATTTTTTCTTGTTGCATAACACAGGAAATAAACATAAACTGCAGTATCCTTTCTTTGAGGCTGGAAAGATTTGCACAAGGTCACAAAACTGAGTTTCCAGGAACCAAGGGTAACACCAGAACAACAGGCACACACTACACATGTCATACATCATTTCTAAACATCCTCTAACACCCTTCAATCCAGCACTTTGATCTCAGTAACAGAGGCCCTAAAAGACAGAGAAGAACATGTCCCACACAGACAGAGACAATGGGACATCACAGACACTGCCACAATCTAGATCCCTATGGTAGAAGCTCACTAGATAGAAGTATATAAAAGCATTAAGAAACAGAACAAAGCGCAGGCTGCAAAAGAAAGATAACAACCCAAAACTCTTTCTCATCCCACATCTGATGATTGGCTCATCCTTCAATACAGAAACATAAACATTACAGGGACTTCAAAAAATATTTCATGTCTTTACAATGCCTACAAACCCCCATGTTTCCAAAGGCAGTTCAGAAAATTAGATGAATTATGTGCTAAGAACAAGAGAACAGAGGTTTGAGAAGAGGTGAAAAGAAGGAATAAATATATCCTTCCTAGGCATAGTAGGTAACAAACAGAAATACCAAGCATGGGATAGGCAAAACCATGAGAATGCTGCAGCACACAGATCTTGAACAACTTTCCTCTCATCTCCATCAGATAAACAAAATAGAAATTTGAGTAGCTAAAGATCCATAACAGATACCACATATTTCTAATATATGCAATTGCTTTTATCCTAAACAAGAGAATTTTTAAGAAAGCTAAAGCTTTGTTTTAATCAACAGACATGTTGGACTGTCTTATTTTCAAAGACATATTGACGCTAACAGGCTAGAAATAAATGAAAGCATTTAAATCTCCTTTTGAATATCATTACTTGTGTCTTGTGAGGAGAATTTAGCAAAGCAGCAGCTTCAGCTCATTCTAGACTCACCTACTGGATATGCCACAACTGTTGCATGATGACTGAAGTGAACATGCCAGAGCTCTGGTTCAGTTTCTGCTCCTGAAGAGTGAGGAGCTGGCACTCAACCAGCTCTTCTCACTCTCTAGGGAAACTAAGAAAGACCACTGTGCTCCTTAACTCCAAACTATATGTGCCTTATGTAGACAATTCTTAGTAGTGTGCTTACAGACTACATTTCTGTGTTCAGATTTTTAAAAGATCACATTCAAAAAGCCCCTGTCACTTAAGAATCAGGAAACATTGAGAGCTGATCATCTTGAAAGTGTTATCTTTACTTTGTGTCACCGATTCAATTTTCAGTAAGGGACCACCTTAGCGCCTTAACTTCCAAAGCTATAAAACAGCTTCTCTCAGTAAGGATGAAACTCCAAGGCTGTCTACACTGATCTAAACCCAGGTAGATTCCCTCCTCAGGCTCTAGCAAAATCATAGGAAATGGATAGATTGGGCAAAAATCTAATGCTGGCAAGAAAAAAAGAAGCAACTGGACTATAACCAGACTGGCCTCTTTTAAGTGCTACACAAATTTCAGTACAAGGCAGAGGTCATGACCATGCAGCCAAGGAAAGGTGGTGCCAGGATAGTCCCTAATATCCACCATCATTAGCAAGGACCCCACTCCTTGGCTACAGTTTCACCCTTTGGACGGCACAAACTGCAGTACTGTCAAGGGATGCAATCCCTTGCAGCCAGCTCTCTCCCTTCCCATGCAAGCAAACAGAACAGAGTCAGCTCTGTGAAGAACTGAGCTGGAAAAGCAGCATGCATATTAATTTTGTCCCCAGGTTAATTTTGACAGAATCATTTGTCCAAGGCACACATCACACACAAGGGTGTGTTAGCACACAGTCAGTGCAGAGACAGGGCTTGCCTTTTTACTCTTTTAGCAGCAGAGTCGAGGCTATCCTACAGCCATTCGTGTTACTAATCTCTGTGTTCACAAACTCTCCAGCTGGCAATGAACTTACCACCCAAAAAAACAAGGGAAAATTGTCAAACTGAAGCAATTATAAACACAGTCATGAGAGTATTACAAATACCTTAGCTTTGCTAAAATGTAAGAGCATGTAAAAGGCAGAAAAAATTATTAGGATTTACTTTAAACCATGAACTTGCTGAGGACTCTAATTCATGATACCACTAACAGTTGACATTAGTGTCATGACTCTTGGCTTGCATGTGACAATGTTCATGGTTTTATCTGCTTTGTAAAACCAGTAATTTAGTTAAATAAGCACAGAAAACAAACATGTAGGAGGGAAAATGGAGAGGGAGCTCGACTGTTTAACAAGAAAATATATGAGTTTGTTAAAGAAAAGTCAAAGTCTATTCTCAGGTTTCTTAACTAGGTCAAACATTATTATCTGGGATAATTATGTTCAGTGGGATTCATTTACTCATGAAATTGCAATCAATAACATTGTAGGAAGGATCTATATGGATTTTAAATATGCTTAATGGAAAAAAAAAGTCATTGCAGGACAGGATCAAATAATTTTTTTCTGCTATTCTTCACCATCAAAGCATAAACCATTTTTTACTCTTAGCTGCCATAGAAAATGTAAGCCTCAAACATAGTTTGGAAGCTTCAAAACACAAAGCATTCTACAGTACTTCAGATGAGATCTGGAACCAGAAACCATACAACTTGCAACAGTTCAAAACTAAAAAACTATTTTCATAAATTGCTTGAAAACAGTGAGTATTATTCACTTGAAACAATATCCTGTTTGTTTGCTCTGATGTGAGTTACTGCTACGTGGGAAATCTGGGAGCAATGCAGTAAGGAAATCTTTGTTAAACAGTATTGTTTGGTTGCTAGGGCCACACCAAATTGTTTGGATAGTTGCAAGGAACAGTAAAACAATACAAAGGATAATTAGACAACACACTCCTGGGTCAAAAGGCAACACGCCCTGATGTGTGCTAAATGAGAAACAAAGTTGTTTCATGCCAAACACAAGTATGTAGAATTAGAAAAGGTTATTTAATACCCAAGTTCATAGCAGTAAATGCTACTATATTATTTTGTTTCTCTCCACACAGCCCAAATGCATCAAGTATTTGAGGATATAAAGTAGCATCCTATTTACCAATGAGACTATTCAGAGTTCAAACAAACAGAGCAGGTACTGAAAGGTAACAAATGCATCCCCAGCCCATGAGAGTTGATGAGTCCAATTTACTTCATGGGTAATATAAAATGATGATTTTCAGCTTTCCAACTTTTTAAGTACTACTTTACACCTAGCCAAGTGTTGGCATTTCGTATGTGCTTTTTTCCCAAGTTTTTCCGTGGTTTTTGCTTTAACTGAAATTTCTGTTCAGTTGCTCCTGTGTCTCAGGAAGCTGGAATGGTTGGACTGAAGCAAAACTTCCATCAGGTATCTCTCTTCTTTCCAGATACCTGAAAACATATCTGAAATTACTTCATAGCTTTTTAAAATAAGATACTGAACTATTAAATAAGCATGCTCAACACAATCTTGAGGGGCCTCTGCAGTTTTCATCAAGCAGATTATATTTTTGGTTGCTATTTTTAATTAATTGCTAAAGTAGTAGATAATTTTGCGTAGCTTACATTTAGCAATTAAGCTTTTTACTGTTATTTTTGCAGCACATGTACTTTCACAGGTACTTTATATTTCCTGTGACACTCGTTGCAGAATAGGGCTTGCATGTCCAACTGACAATACAAAAATTTCCAAAGACTAAAAATATTACGTGTGGTTACTTAAAGGAATTTTAATTAAGCCCCTTGCCTTCTACTCTGATAACATCTAGAACATTTTATCCTGTCTCACAGGAATTATATTAATATACATGGAAACTTGTCTGTAGTGATTGTTAGAGTGTTTTGTAACAGCAAATCTTTAGTTATTTTACCAAAATAATAATTTTTTTCCTAAAAAGGATGTCAATGCTCAGGAGATGGCAATCTATCCAGAATCATCCCAACAAATTAGGAATTAAACCTAGTTTTTCCATGTCCCCTGATAAGAACTCTGTTTTTCAGAGCAACTTCTTCAATAAATTTATCATTAATTCACAATTCTAAAATTCCTGTCGATCATCAGATTTCTACTGTTTCCAAATGTGCTTGCTCCTACCAGTGGAAAAGAAAGTCCTATGACTTCAATGAAAGGAACAGGGAACAACCTTATGAACACAACAAAATTCAACATACACCGCTCAAATAACAGGTGGCATTCCAGATCCTAGCTATAAGTGAATACAAAGAGCCACTCTTCACCTAAATCTCTTGGATTTGCTCTCACAGTAGTGATGGGAGGATGTAGCTGACCTGGGTTGCTGAAGCATGTGATGGCACAGCAGACAACCAGGTCGACTTCACTGGTTTTTGTTCAAACTGTGTAGCACTACTGACAGTGCATGAAGCCTGTCTGAAAGCTGGATTTATCCCTGCCTAACTTGCTCCTGCTGTACTGAATCCCTGCTGATGTCATGCACAGCCAGTACAGTGGCACACGTGGCTGGTGCCTTGGTTCACCACTGTCACACAAGTGCTGCACTCAGCAGTCTCTGTAGAATTAGTGGACACTTCTGCATTATACTGCATTTATCCAGGTTCCCTCATTTATTTCATTAACATTTATTTACCAGCAAGATGGAGCTAATCTTAAACTGTTCTACTAGATACAATAAAAGTGAAAAAAATTGCAAACTCATAAAATATATTCTCATTTTCAGCAAATCTGGTTTTATACAAATGCTGTTCTGATTTTCTCAGTTATGCAAATTATTCTCAAGAACATGTTTAGATGGACCAAGAAATTGAGTTTTTGCTAGATGCCCTTTTTTGAGTCATTCTTACAAGGCCCTTAAAAAACCTCATACCTAATATGTTAGAAAAGAATATTATTCTTGATACTGGCATGAAACACTCAAACACTCAATGCCAAGGGAGAGGCACAGCAGTCTCTTGACATGAGAGCAATGTCCCTTTACAAGATAACCTGAATAATGTGAACAAAATTCACAGTCTTTGACAGTGAAATTAAGTATCTATTAAGGGGTGCTGACCACATATTTTCATAGAGTGTGATATCTAGATAGTCCTTTGCTTCACATAAAACACATGAACTGATTGGTAACACCACAAACACAGCAGTAAAAACCGAAATAAATTTTAATATATTAACATATATTATATATCAAGAAAACAAACGTGCTCTTTCTCCCCTATTTCTCATACCTTAGTCAGGATACATAGTTGCACAAACTTCCTATTATTTTCAATAGAGACTACACAACTAATTCATCCAGCAACACCAGCTATGGAATTCTCTCTTCTTTCTCTGTGTTGGCAGTATACAATGAATTTCCTTTGGAAGAAGTTCAATAAAAATTTCAGCTTCATACATGTGCCCAATTACACAACAGTCAAAGAAGAACTATTATCTCATTAGCAGGTCACTCACATGGACTAAGCCCCGACTGCAAATTCTTACCTCACCTCTCTCAATTCTGTCCTGGTTTTAAGTGACTTTTATGAAAATAATTAAATAACCAGCAACAGTAGCTGGTATTTCTTCAGGCATTAATGATATGTCACATGATGATAAGATGAATGGATTACCTACCTGTGAAGTAGAAACAGGCTTACAAGTGGCTTCATTCAGTGGTATGATTCAGTGTAAAGTTTGTAAAGCCAAGACAAATCTTTCAGTGAGAGGAAGTTTTATGTGTATTGATAACTTCCCCTCCACGTCTGAATCGGAACTTACTTTCTACTTCTGCAGCAAAATACTTCCCTATTAACAACTTATCTAAGGAGTTTCAGATATGTTTAATTTCAGCCAAACTCTGGGACAAAGAAATATAAATGAATGCTGCATCAATAAACAGAAGATAAATTCATTTCAACAAAATTAACCACATGGCTGTAACATGAAGGATAGCCTGGGAGAGAACACAGAAAGCATTTCTGAGTTTATTGTGGGAACTGGTGCTATGAAATCTGAGCTTTCATTTGGACTAAAAGCATCCCCACAGAACAAAACCTTCACAGAAATCTTCTAAGTTTTACCTCCAGCAAATACGAACATTCTTTCTTTAGGGAAAGTTGACTTAACTGAGAGAGCAGCTGTAAATTTGTTTAGTTACAGATACTCACATGAAGCTTGTTTTCTGCTCTCAAAGCCTCTGAAAACACAGACAAGAACACTAATAGAAACACTACTTCTTGCCAACACAAAGACACAGCAGAAATTCTAAGGTGTAAAACCTTGTCTGGCAATGTCCAGTTTTCTAGGTGTCTGGGCTAGATCACTCAATCCCTTAGAAGTCTTAATGCTACAGACTTTGGGCTTTGCCTTATAACTAAGTAATTTAGTTCTTACAGAGGTTCAGTAGTCTTCTACTGCTGTTAATATCTCTGGCACTTTCAGTTTTAAATTGTGATTTTCAGATTTTCATTTGGCATAAATTTCTAGAAATGCAACCGGGCTCCCATAAGAGGAAAAGCAAAAGAGAAGTAATATTGCATTAAACTTGAAAGTGATGTTTCTATAATAAAAAACTCAACCCAAACAAACAAAGAAACCACAAATATTTCCGTTTAGAAGAAAATTTTTCCAGCAAGTTTTCCACACCTATAACCATTGTCTGGGATGTATGATGTGAATTCCCCATGTCTCAAACATAAAAAAAGTCCTTGAAAGGTCATTCTCCCTTCTAAACACCACATCACCATAATCCTCTGGAGACTTTTTGCTATATTCTCTGCTACATAGCTCTTTTAAATGCTTTTTCCCTTTTTTGTACTAATATTCCGATGCTCTTTGATGAAGCACTATGAAGAGAACAAGACACTCTTCTTGTCTAGCTGCTTTAATGGCTGAGCAAACTCTAACCAGAAAATACTCCAATTCTTGTATGGGACTTCATCTCTTATAGTCCCTTCCCTACTTTGAAAAGTTAAAAATAAAATACATATAGCATTTCTTTCCTGAAACTCTAGAACAGATAGAAAGATAAAACGGATTAGAGATAAAACCAGGGAAATTATTTTTTAAATACTTCTTTTGCGTAAACTCACACCCATGAGAAGAGAGAAACTGGGCTATGAATTTCTCCAAATAAATCCTACTGGCTTTGCCATTATGGACTGTGTCAGCCATTCCTCTTACTTTTATACCTAGGTGAGAAGTAGCAACTCCACTAAATATTCTTTCTAAACCTCTATTCTCATACTGCACGAAGAGCACCAGCTTCTCTACAGAACTGTGACTGAACAGGACAAACAAGAGCCACATACATAATATACAATCACCTAAAGCAGGAGGGTGAGTATTTTTTATTTACTGGACTAAAACACACAGATACTTTCATCAAGATATGTAATGGCTGAAAAAGAGATCAGATCTGACATACAGGGCAGTGTGAGGATACCCAGGGCAGCAGTCAGACTGCTGGTTGTTACTGGGCTCCCTCTGTCCACTGACAATGTTGGTTTTGACAGCATCAAAGATTGCCAGAAGTAACAGCTCCAAAGATTCTGCTGAAAATCATCTGATCCCTTGTGCTGTGTAATTCTAATGTAGGGTCTGACAGCAGGACAGAATGTCCCACCTACAGCACAACCAACTACCATGGCAAACAAGAAATTTAAAATGAAATAATAAATTTTTAAAAAATCGCAGAGATGAATATAAGATAAATTGTACATACCTTTTTAAAAATCCTCAGCAACAAAACAGCTAGGAATAGGTAGGAAATACTGGCTGAAATTTCTACACGCATATGCAAGAGGTACAACTCATTTTGTGACTCATTTTACAGAGCCTTGTATGGCAGATCATGCATGCAGATTATTATCAGACAGGAAAAAAAAAAAAATTTTGATAGCATAAGATGCCAAAAGAGCAAATCATACACAGTGGAAAACAATGTGATAGAACACGAAACTGGAGGGGGAAAAGGAAATCAGTTTGAACTCAATTGTCTCAAGTCCTGCCCAGTTACTCTTGATTACAGTATGCCACCAGGATATCCTGGCCATTAAAGTGTCAGATCATTAAAAACATAGTTTATGTAATTTCTTTTCTAGAACAACTGCCAGAATAGAAAACTTCTTCAGATAAAATACTTCAATTGAAAATAATATTTCAAATTTCACAGAAACTCTTACTTAGAAAGAAGCAAGATTTAATAAACAGCATACTTCCAAACTACTGATTTATTTAACGTGCTTTGTTTCACTGTCAGAAAGCTGCTCTCATACAAGATCAGCTTCAAAGAATGTAAATCTGTCCATAACCTAAACACAATCCATCACATTTGGAAGCAGGATAATGGCAGGAATGTAAAGGTTCAGGGCTATAGTTAAATTCCCAATAGTAGTTTTCAGAAAGCCTTCAATTCAATTTTAAGCTGCACATATAATAAAGCAAGTTAGACTTTAACACATGAATTTCTGCTTGAAAACAGTTCTGTAATCAAGTTGTAAACTTTTCAGAGAAACAATACCACCCCAAGCACATATCTGGTACCTACAGTGTCCTTTCCCAGTAGACCTTGTGGAAGACTTACCATGCCCTTAACTATCAAACTGCTTGGCACAGCTCAAGCAAGAGCACAGGTATCCATCCTGGTATCTCAGCTTCCTTCAAAACACTGAACTTTAACAAACAAGCATATATAACTATCAATATTCAATCACTTACAAATATTGTGTTCCCTCAAAAGAATAACCATGTAAGTATAAAAAAAACCCCCTAAACTTGTTTCTTTACTTCCTCACTAGCATTAGGCTTCTACAGTATTTCAAGTCATGCTTTCATTAATGATGCAAACACAGAAGCAATTCTAGTATGATTACCTTGACAAAAAAAAAAAAAGCTTAACGTATTAATTTCAAAGGGCAGTAGCAGCTGATGCTTATTTTTTATTTATTTCTGCAATAGGAACAAAGAAATACATTTCCCATGAATCTGGAGAACAAAGACAGAATTGCATAACATTGGCTTGCTCTGTTAGTTCTTCTGATCCACCTGCACTTCGGAAAATGTAAACCAAGCCCCCACCAAGCCTGAGCCAGCAGTATTCCCTGCTTTTCATGGGGGCCTGCAAGTTCAGGGTCACCACCGTACCAGTCAGTTACCAAGCTTTTAGATGGTATAAGCATTCATGTAACAGCTGAGAGGCCATAACTCATTAGTGCTATTTCTCCTTCAGTTTTACCTCTTGAAGTTTTTTATTATTTAGAATAAGTTTCCAAGGGGGATGCAGATTCCTACAGAGCAAATTTAAGCTTGCTGAGGGCAGTTTGGTTTCTCATCATTCCCTCTCCTGGCTGATGGACTCCCATTTGAGAGCCACATTCTAATGGTCAACTTTTCAAGCAGCAGGGAAGGGCATGCTGGTAAATTTGCAGGCACTCATGACCTTTCTGATTGGCACAGAAAGTGTGCCCTGCTCAGCCCATGGGGTGAGGGAAGTGGGACAGAGAACAGAACATTTACTGCTAAGAGAGAAACCCACTTCTGCCATCAAATTGAAAGCTGCACCAGGCTGGAAACACACTGATGCTCTGAATCCTATGTTAAGCATGAGCTAACAAAGGCAACAAAATGCATCAATGCTTGGCTAAGTGATGTTTAACTAAAAAGCAGAAAGGAGGCATAGGCAGCAGTGGAAAGATACACTAGTCAGATCTGGGCAGTGAAAGATTAGGAAGAGAAGGAAAGAGATTTTATTTGCTAGTGTCTATTCCAGATTTCCTTATACACTGTTCTGTAAGTTAAGGAAGCACACATTTTCACAGCAATGATGAGAGTGAACTTACTCTGAATAAAAAATACATTTCCATGGTATGCCAACTACATGAAGAGAAAGAAAAACACAAACTAAATCTAAAATTTTAAGAAGTAGCAAAATTTAGATTTAAAATCTAAAACTAAGGCAAGGATATAGTCCCAAATACACATAAATACAGGCTGCACAGGCTTCATTCTAATAGTTGTCACTGCAAACATACCATCTGTGATGATGTTTTACTTCCTTTAAATATATTAAAAGATACATATACACCACACCACATAAAAAAATTCATCGTGTAACAAGGTCAAAGTGACCGAAGGCATGCCTTTGTTAACCAGCAAATAGAAACTTAAATACCTTATCTCATCTTTCCTAATCCACAGTTCTCTGAAAAAACAAAACTTCACATCCTCTTAAGGATATAAAAAATTCTATTGGTCCACTGTACTTGAAGAAAAAACAATGTCAAAATGCTCAATGAATTTATGCTTAATCTTATTTCCAAATAGATTGTGTCAGAAGCCAGCAGCTTTTGCAAAGAGGTCTCTTGCAGAGCACAACCCAAGGTAGTTTGTTTAACCTTCTCTCCCTTTGCTGTCTGCTAATTCTTTCCTTGTGAGAAGAGGGCAATTCCAGCTCCCAGTTCAAAGAGGAAAATAGTTTTCCTCATCATCCTCATTATGCTCATTATCTTCAATTATCCTCATTAATGTCAAATCCATACCTTTCTTGAGTAAATGCAAGAAAGTAATGAATGCTGGCAGTTTTGCTCTGAAAGACTATTTCGAAAAAGGACTGTTCAACATCCATAATAAAGTAACCAAGAACTTCAAATAATGTATCATTAAAATGACAACCAAAACCCCAAAACCAATATATTAGCCCAGACTTACAGAGCACGTTCATGTCTTTGTAAATAACTGCCTAGTGAAGTGCTCAGAAATATTGTAATAGTATTTCTGATACCAAGGTATGTTCTGAAAATTGAAGTGTTAAGTATATATACAGAAGGATTAAGAAAAGCAAAGAGAATAAACAAACAAATACAACTGAGCACTGGAATATGCTCAAGCATACACAAATCAGGGATTGAAAAAGTCTCACACATTAAATACCAATTTCAGAAAAGAACAACTGTTCTGTGCTCTGATTCTGTCAGTTTTGCCTGGTAATCCTCCATATGAACATATGAGCTGAAAAGGAAAATAAACTAGACTAACTCAATCTGCCACATTTAACACAAACATGTCATAGGCAGAAAAACAGAAAAAGTGAAACCAACATTTTCAAAAGCATATTCTTACAGTAATTTTGCTGAGGAATAAAACAAACCAAAACTCTTTTTCTTTTCACATCCAGGTAACTACCTACAATTAACTGAGAGAAAAAAAAAAATAAATAAATTATCTGATCATTTCTCTGAACGAAATTTTCTGCCCTGCACTCAGGGGATCAGCTCTTCTGAAAATTCAACTCCAATGGGTTTCAGTTCCCAATGAGTTACTAGCACATAGAAGACTGACTATTTTTCAACTACAGCATAAATTTCCTTGTGAAGGCATACACATATCTTATAATGCTGCTGTGAGTTCTGTTTTTAAATTAGGTGTAATTAGTTGTCTGTGTTTTTCCTGTTTATCAAATGTGCTCTTCCAAGTCAAGACCTTTCATTCATCAAATTCTACAGAAAAACAGCAGCATCAACTGTGTAATTTATTAATAGTCTGGGGTATCTATTTTTTTGGAAAAAATGTTTAATGAACAGGAAAATTAACAAATATATAGAAAATTTAGAGGATTGTTCACTAGGACACTTATCCACTTATTTGCTTTGCATGTGTGGGTTAGTGTGGGTATTGCTTTTTGAGGTTTCTCAGTGCTTTTTAAGTCTTTACCAGCAAAAGGTAGTACTGAGTCACATGAGACTCAAGTTAGCAATTTTTTTTAGAATAAGCATGAGACACTTGTATTTCTAATCAGACGTTCTGACTAAATTAATCTATGCTCACTACAAATAAAAGTAAACTAAATTAGGAAGAATCTCAAATTCTGCAATTCCTTAGGGAAACAGATAACAGCCTTCAGGGCTTTAAGCCCTCAGATGAAGTGCAAAGGCATAGCACAAACCTGAAAAAAAAAATCTCACCCAGCATGCACACAGCCAGGACACAAACTGGACTCCAGTAAGGAGACAATACTCAGTGTCATGCAGAGCTATTCTTAGCCATCATAAACACACCAAGGTTTCAGAGTTAACAGCCTTTTTGTCAGTTTCATAGGAGGAGACTAGTCACATCTGAAATAAAAATAGGTTGTCATATGCTTGTCCATGGAACTCCAAAATACGTGGCTAAATTGGTCATTTAAAAGAGCTGTGTGTATTGGTACCATAAGGCAAAAAAATCCCACAGTTTTTTTTCCCCCTACCTTCCTCAACTTTCATTTTAAGTTTTTATCTGACTCTTACTTCAAAAAGTAGTTGCTCTCTCCACAGTAGGAATCTTTATCTGGTTCCAATACATTCTTTTAAGCTCTAAAAAGCATTGCAGAGAACTGTAACTGAGAGGCTGGGACTGGTATGAATGGGACATTCTGGCTGTGGAGGCACCACGGAACGTGGGGCTTTCAGGATGGCCTGCAGGAAGAACACCCGGCTGAGAGAGCACAGAGATCCCCCTGCAGCTTCACAACACACCCAGGTCTGGAGACAAAGAACCATGTCATGACTCACAGGAGGGGGACAGGATGGGCACACCGAACAGGGTCAACTCCAAAAACACTGCTCCAAAATCTGTTGCCAACTGAAGAGGAGCCCAGGACACGTGGAGAATGTTACACCTGCATTCTTGGCTCCCATACCATGACCACAGATTACAGCTGTAACAGCTTGACACAAGCACTGTGGTGCTGGACAGACACCTCGAGCACCCCCATCCTAGTGCCTGGCTGCTGGTGGACCTCTTGGACACACACTTTGCTCCCCCCAGTTCACATTTTGAATAATTCCCTCTTACAAGGTCTCACATTTACATCTGCTACAAGGTGTATACAATGTTGCAACAGTATTTCCTACACTGTTTTGCGGTAAAAATTAAATTGTAGGTTTTACATTTGTGTAGGAAGAGATGGAAAATATTCACAGTCTATCAGCAAAGTAACAGATATGCTGGCCTACAAACTGATGGACAGGGATAAAAACATGTTTATACCTAAATCCCTATTTTAAAGAGCAGCCTGTAAGGAGTTGAGGCATCTTTGTCATATAGCTACATTCAGATCCACAGTCATTCAAATATTACAAGGTTTTGAGGCTTGAAAAAGGAACTAAGTATCTAACTGCATGTGCTGACACCAACTATGGCTGGCCAGTAACAACAGCAGCACTTGCATGGTATTTAGAAGGCTACACAGCTCACAACAAATATAAGAATCAGGAATATACAGGAAAAAATAGAAGAAACTATTAACTTTCTGCTTTATTCTCCAGTGTTCATCCCTCTTTAGGAAGAGACGGTGACATTTCCTAGTAGAGGATATCACAAAATAAATAATGGTCTGATAATCTGTAGGGCTCTTTACTACTGCTACATGATTTAAAAAAAAAAAAANCACTTAGGTTTCCAACCAGAATTAGTACAGACAGGTAGTCAATGGTGCCATCACCCACCTTGCAATATATAAATATATTGGCAGCATTATTTTTAAAATGGAGCAACATTTCCTTCATTCTTGTTCAGGTATACTGTTCATAGAACTGATATTATGCATTGCCCAGTTATTCCCATTTAACCCTGGAATCTCAGGTCAAGGTCTTGGAGCTCAAGCTTCCTCAGTATATTGAGGTTACACAGGCAAATTTTGTATCTATCCCAATAAAACATTACCTCATTAATCACTCTCCAGTAATAAAACACAGATGAGATGAACAACTGACCAGCTTGTGTGGGGGACAGAAGCACAGATGCACTTTGGCCATGGTGGGACTGCACAGCTCAGTCGGGGGTTAGGGCCTCAAAGCAGGGAGTGCTCCAGTGCTGACACCGGGAAGGAGACCAAATGCAAACCACCAAACGATAACAAGCTCTGGCCTCTGCCAAGCTACGCTCTTGGCCACTGACCTGGAAATGTGAGTTTCACATCCAGAGCTCAATGCTCATCTTTTTTCCTCAGGATGTGGCATTTAAGTTTGTGTCATCACACATTACCACCACCATAAAACACTGAGATGTTTTAATCATGTCAGGATGGCACAGCTGCACCTCATGGGTCTCTGTCACCTCTCTCAGTCCCCAAACAGCTAAAATTATCCAATATTCACAATCCCTTTCTGGCAGGCAGTCTTAGAAACCTCAGTCTGCAAACAGTTCTTAAGGACTTAGCATCACTTTTCTCAGCTCCATTAGGGAGGTGGTCTTAGCAGAAGTAAGCAAGCAGAAAAGAGATATAGACGCTTGAGAAAAAACTACAAATGCACAAGAATATATGCTAAAGAAACCAGCATCTAGATTAAAGTTAACCAAGGACACATTACTTCCTCACTTCAGAATAAAAAGTGCAGAGGATATTATGTTTTATATATTTTAAAAACTTGCATCTACAGGAAGACAGCAGTTTGGCACACCAAGATTCACTTTTAGTGATGCTCAATTTCAGCTCAATATGCTTCAAAAAGTTTTTGTGCTCAGTGGTAGCATAATTGACATCCTTTACCATATTTTAGAGCTTGAAATCCTATGGGTTTGCTTAAAATCATATAGAACCAATGCCAATGACCCCCCAGGCTCTGTCCCACCATCCTCTCCCCTGCTTGATTAAACACATTATGTTCTTGTTTTCCTTGTTTTCTCCAAGAAGAGCACTCAATTTTTCCAGTTACAGTAATGTCTTTAGGAATCATGTGGCCATAAAAGATATGCATGAACTAAAAATTAAAAACAAATACATAAGTAAAAATTATTCAAATAAACCTTTGATCAATACTGCAGTGATAGATACTAGAAAAACTTCTAACAGAGGAATTACTTTCCTTTTGGTCACCTTTTGCCATAGTTGTGAAACTTGAGTTTGCCCATAGTTTTCTTAAGGTAGTTCTTTCAGAATTAGTGTACACTTTTTATTTTTCCTATGGAAGAAAAACTGTAACTTGAAACACTCTTTCATGGCTTTTTAAATCATTATTTAAGAAGAAAAAATGTAAGAAAAAAAGACTGTATAATCTTTCCCATTCATGCACTTCTGCTAGGTTATTTCTAGGTTTTAGATTCCTCCTTCCTTTTTTCCCACCCAGTTACTTTCTGAAGCGAGAGGTTCAAAAATGAAAGTACCCCTACAAGGCATGACTTCACCTTAATATCCCAGCTTAGTCTGTCATGGGTTTCTGGACACAGTGTTCAAACAGTTATCAAAAAACCTTTGAACTTCTCAGCCAAAACTCAGTACACCTGCGTTAGCTTCCTTCTTCCTTCACTCTGCTGTCATAAAAATGAAGCGCTAGTTGCCAGCCTCCCTTTTTTTAGGACAAGACCTCATTTGTAGTTGAAAGAACAGTAAAAATCTGGTGATATTTGGCCCAGCTGCTATGTCCTGCTGACAGCCAGCACAAAGCAAGATGTTGGAGAGAAAAAGGAGGCAAATTTCCACTGAGATGTCAGACAAGTGATTTTCTAAACCCAACATGGGCTGCATTAAGAGCTGCTAAGTTGTTACTGATCACTGACCCTGGCACCCTCACAAACATCACTGTTCCTAACCTGAAGATCTTCAGTTCTAGTTCAGCAGCGTGAACAAAGGCAGCAAACAGGGATGATGAATTAAAGAAGAAAAAGGAAGAAAATTAACAACCCCCAGGGCTACTTATCCTGTTTTGACAGCACTGTGACTGTAACAATCCTTTCAAATATCCATTAATTAGTTAGCACTGATTTGCAAGGGCTTAAGGCATTCATACATCTTTCTAGACCACCATTCTTGTCTGTACAAGTTGTCTGCAAAGAAAACTTAAAAAAATAAAGTTGAAAATATCCCCAAATCACATGCCAGCTGTGCCTAATGGGCAGAAGTAGAGGAGTTATTTATACCTCCCCTGCTGTGCTCTCCTAAGATCTCTTTACAAAATAAATTGCTTCTAGAACTTAAACGAATTCTTGAGCAAGAAACCTCTAAATATTAATGTTTTAAATTAAAAAATTCATTTTTGAAGATTGAAACGGTTGTTTCTTAAATTCTTAGCAGTCTGTTTCTGAGGCAACATATATCTGACAAAAAATACTCTTTCTTTTGGATTTCCAAATTCTTGATTCTTAGGAGAAGAATGAGGAAAGGCAAAGAATGAGGAAAATGTTTCATGTCTGTTGTTTTCTACTACTACTTTGAAAGCATTCACAATATAGATACATACATATTCATTAGCAGAATTTATTCTGAACTGAGTAAAATCTGTCCTATGCTTTTCTTGTTTTTCCTAACTATACCTACATAGTGCACCAAGTTTAAATTCTGCTGAAAATTAATTAAAGAATCATAAATCATGTAATTCTATAACTTGATTGAAACATGTTCTATAACTAGCTTTTTGACCATCACTGCATTTTAAGTACTTCTAGATCAGTCTATAAGAGACTCCTGAATGTGTCTAATGAGAGTTATCAATTCCAACTCAGTGATAAAAAGTTTGGTTTTTCTGTACCTTAGTTTTCCAATAATTAATATTCTAATATTAAAAGCAGTTAAAACAAAGCAATTCTATGCCTCAACATTTTATTTTATTCTGTTATTGAAGCCTGGTATTCTATCACACACATCATATTTCATTTAACTCCCCTGAAATCTCTCACAAAATGTAGTTTCCAGCAGACCTACTAATATAAACCTTTGCTTGCGACATTCACACAGGCAACTGGGAATGTTAAGAGCTCAAAAACTTAATTCTTATTTACAGTAGCATGGCCTAGTTTCTTTCAGGATCCAAGTGTCCTTTTTGATTTAAAATGGCCTTTTCCTCTTCAAATTGACCCTTTATTTTGCAGTGTACCTAAGAGAATTTAACAGCTCCCTTTACTAGCATCATTACTCTTTGCATAGGAATGAGGAAGAATATTTACTTCTCTAGAATGGAAAACTTCTAACTACACGTACACAGGCAATAATATAGCAAACAAAAGTTGGCAATCACCTTTTCAAACAAATAAATGTCGTGTCAGTTATCTCTTAAATGCTATTAAACCCCTAATGTCAAAACCTTTCCCCTTCAAATACAAAAGCACCAGAGCTAGAGTGTAAAAAAAAAAAAAAAAAAAAGTAAGAAGAAATGGGGACTTTGANAGCAGAAATGGGGTATTTGATATGGCTTGTTGCAATTGGTTTATCTGGAGCTTTCCTGAAGTCCATGCAGAGCATGCAGTTTATTCCAGCAACAGTAGCTGACAGAGTGGTTTGCATTTGGTGCACTTTCTCCTTTCAACAGCGTTCTCTTCTGCAATTTGAATCATTACAGAATCAAGTTATGGGTTTAGCAGAAAGTCTACCACTTTCATAGAAAGAATTTCCCAAAGGGAAGCTCATTATAGCATATCTATGTCTGATGAAGATAAATAATGTATATCCCAACATATAATGTACTTCCTACAACACAAGCATTTTATTACAAATTAATACAAAGAACTTCACACAAAACAATCCTCAAAAAAAATTTTGTTTTAAACAACAGTTCAATATTTTCCATCTTTACATGCAGAGAAGTCCAAAGTAAGGCCCAAAACCTTCACTAACTACAATTGGTAAAAATCTGGATACATACACTTCCCCAATGAACATTCACACTCTAATGCCCAATTTACATGGAAGATGTTACAGTAGAGCTGCTGACATCAAAAAGCACACATGAAGGTATCAATGCTTAGCAGTAATGGAATATAGCCACCCTCCTTCCCTTGAGATCATTCACTTACGTTTGCTGGGTATTCTTCAGCTTCAGGGTGGTATTTGGCTTTGACTAGTTTGGGTGTTTTGTTTATAGCCTTGTTGCGTCCTTCCAGCCTACATCCACTGATGGACCTTGTTGTTCCAAACTTATCCAGAAACAAGGAAGGGGGAAAAAAACCCCACCCAATCTTCTCTTTACATAGCAAATTTTACTACACGGAACGTTACTAGCACCTCATTTAATGGGACATATTCCAACACACAATATATCAGGAAAGGCAATGACTCATTATGTGAGTCAAGATGTACTGCACCACAGACCATCCTCAAAGGCCACAGAAGTTCATAAACAGAGCCAAATATGGAGATCACACTCCACAATACATTAATACATTGATACATTCACATTGTATTGGGTGATTAGCTACTGACAGAAACTTGCCTTTACCATGACAACCTAAAGACCATGGAAAGGTCATCATATGTCCCTTCTACGGGAAAAATTGTTGCTCGAGTAGTACAGAGACCTATAATGACATTCACTAACACAAATTACACTTAGATGTTTTTTAGGGTTTTTTTTTCCAAAAAGTAGAATTTACTAGCTTTTCCAAAACTTAACACATTTGGTTTCATCTTTCATTTAAAAAAATCACTTTTCAATATGTCAAAACAATTTTGGAAGATAAAATCATAAAGAAAAATTGTTACATTCTCTAGAAAGAGCCTATCATGTTTCAACATACAAAGCAACACTACTAGCTAATGTGATCCTTTGAATCCAGGGTTACAATAAAGAAGAAGGTTCCTACAAAAAAGACTGAGCGTATTATTGTTTGGGATGCTTAACACTAGAGAATAAAGTTAAAACCCTACTTTAATATTGTACTTATTTAATAACTATTATTGCTTTAGAAGGCACCAAAAATAGTATCTCGTGAAAATAGGATTTCTCTACATTGTGAAATAATACTGATTTTTTCCACTGGAATATAAAAGCTGTATGAAAATTCTCTAGAGCACCACAATGCCACTAATAACTCTTAGTCCAAAAGACAGTCTGGAAGAGAAGCAATTATGTCATGTCTCAGACCAATTTTTTTCCTCAGATTTTATTTTTCTTTTCTGTTTAACAGTTAATGGGAAAACAAGCTGAAATTTATCATACAATAATGACAGTTAAAAACTGTTGCTTTTATCACTTTTAAAAAATATAATCCACTAGCAAATTGCCACAGAAGCAGCAAATCTGTGGTTTTGCTAAAAAGCCACACACATCTCCACATATGCTCTACCTCACCCATCTTTTCCTAAAGAATATGACTGTCAAGAAAACATTTTTTTGTCCCAGAATTCTTCCTATGGCCCTTTTTCATATACATTGCTATCATGGCACTGTAACATGACCTTACTTATTTAAATTACAGTTTCACTGCTATCCTCAAACAAAAAGTCTCAGGATGAAAATGAGTCCACTACACCTAAACTTTGCTAAATACTGTATTAGCAGAGCAGAACCTCTCTTGAGAGCCAAGAGTTCAGTTTTGGTCAGTAAAGGAGGAAGCAATCTTCAGTCAAACTAATCCTATGGGATGATAAGTGAATCTTAAAAAGCAAACTCCAAGTGCTTTTTTTCATTCATTGAAAGAATAATTCAAAAGCATCTGCCAGGCAGCTCCCCAGTTTTCACGTGCCCATCAGCACCTGGCAGCCATAGCTCCAATAATTCACTTGCTTTTGAAGCTGCTCCATTTCTTTCTGATTTTATAACAGTTTCCAAAACAGCTGCTGTACAGGCAGATACAGCTCGCTTTCCTGGCAAGACTTTGTTCCCAGGCTCACAAGTCTCAGTAACTTTGAAATCACTGTCACAAACCTCTATCAAAAAGAGGCCAAGGGCAATGACCTCAGTGTAGCTTTGGCAGGGGCATTGTTCAAGTGCAGCCCTGTTCTCTTACCCAGCAGAACTTCTCCAGATACATGCATGACTTCTGAATCAAGTCAAGCAAAGTTTGTAAAATCTCACAAAGTATCTCCAAAACTGATTCACCAAAAGAAGACAGGGATGAATTCAAGGACAGAAAAGCACCCACATGACAGGTGTACCCTTCTGTTTAGTCCCTTCTGTTTACCAGTGAGATACAGACAACTGCAGCACAGCAACAGAAAGCTGTGTGATAGGTTTTAGAAAAACATTATATCCTATTAAAAAAAAAATCCAGAAATAATTCTTTATTTCCAAAGAGGACATTACTATTAATACAGTATATATTGAAAATACAAAAACATTTTTAATAAAGCAGTAATGGATTGTACTTGTGTTTACTGCAAAGTCGTGTTCCTGTCCAGACTGTAAGTGCCAGAAATACATGCCTAGTTTTCACTAAAACTTGTGTCATATCTTAGAGAAAGGTATTTATTACTTAGTGCTTTTCACTATAAGCAGCATCACATTTGCGTTTTGAAACCAGATACTGTATTACTAAAAGCAATTCTCATGGCAGCCAGACATCCTCAACCTTAAATGAAGGTTTTGGTGGACAAAGTATAAGAGCTTTCTTACACCAAGCAACATAAATAAGAATCAAAATTAGTATTTTTCCTGTAATTCAGAAACTCAGAAGAACCATTAGACAGACCACATACTGAAATTGCAACAGGCTAAACAACAGAATGCAAGAAAATTTAGCTATGTAATCACAACTAAGATTCCTTAAATTCTATGGAGCCAAGCAACCTCAGGACAAGCCAGTATAAAGTCCCCATTGCATTCACAACTCTTCCTGACATCTAGTCCTTAAGCAGCAACATCCTCACTTCACTGCTGGATTAAAAGAACATTCCTGACTCCATTTAAAAAGAAGTAATGCCTAAAATTGTTGGCACAGAGACAGCATTCTGAAACTAGTCCGTATGAATGTCACTTCATTGTTGTTACTGAAAGAAAAAAGATCAACTACAATAAAACCTTAGCCAGCACTGCAACATTATGCCAGCTAAGCAAGACCTTAACCAGACCCATGGAGCTTTGCTGCCTTTCTGTTACACACTTAAACACTCTCTGCAGATGCTTGTTTTTATGTACATGGAAATGCATGCAAGCACACCCACTCCCTTCCTGACATCCTTCAGCATGCATGTTTTTTAAGGTATGATATAAACCATAAAAAGTAGCATTTCCACCTAAAAATTTTATGAAAACACAGCAAAAACTTTTCTCAAGTGATTTCTTAGCGTATGGATGTTTACTGAATTTCCAAACTCATCCTGAACATAAATACTGTGTAATTCCTTTCTCTGCATGTACTGCATCACTTGATTGGAAAATGTTTTAGGAACAAGGCAAACGGCTTGCCCACTTCAGCTCCACTCAGGAAGGTATGTGAATCACAGCCCTTGGAGCCGGCACAGGCTGCACAGAGGGCTCTGTTCCTGCCCAGTCTGCACAGCGCCATCAGAATGCGACTCTCGCACGCTCACCGAGTGAGCTGTGCTGGAATCACAACCATTTTCACAAATGGAGTGACAGTCCTGGAAAAAGTGAATTAAACCCCAGCTATCTCACCAGCACACACAGATAATTGCTTTGTTGGTAGATGATCCAAGTGCCACTTCCTGATGAAGGAGTCAGGAAGATCTTACTCTGTCGTGCTTACATAACAGAGGGCATAAAGGAGAAACAGCATCATATATAACCGCTTCTCAGACACCTTTTTTATTATTATTACTATCTTGTTGTTACTATTATTCTGTCTTGTCACAGCTGACAATTATCTAGTCTAGAAGCTGCAATTTATCTCCTTATCTATACAATTATATATCTAGTTGCAGACTAAGTTTACTGTAACTGATTGTATCCTATGATTTATTTTAGTCTGGAAACAATACACACGAGATAACATTAAGGATTTTTAATCATTTTCATAGGCATCTTCAACTTTTACTATAAAATACTGGAAAAATCCTTCTGGTTATCTCTATTGCAGCAAGAATGTTAATAACTACCAAGTACAATTACAAGGTATAATTTGGAACAGATACTGTTAATCTGCAAGACACAAATTAAACAAACTAAAAAGTAAAAACAATAAAGAAAATCTGTTCTGAAACATGCATTGTTTTAACTTGTAAGACAATAGTTTACAAGTTATCAGTCCAAAACATGAATTACAACAGTTAATACAAAAAGCAAATCAGGTCTGAACGAGCTATTAGGACAAACTAAGTATCTGCGCATTCTCCCAGCACTGATTAATATACTGTGTAATAACTTGCTACAAATTCCTTCAAACAAGACAGGTGAATATATACTACTGTGTTGGGGTAAAAATCCTAAGGGAGCTATTTTGATGAAGAGTATGGTGAGTAGAAACTGTGCATCCCAGCACAAGTCGAGCAGCAATTAATGAAACATAAAGCTGAGATACCAGTTTCCTCCAGCTCTTTTTTTTTGTTTTTACATATACAAGTAGGAAATACTCAGCTGACGTTCCATTACGTCATCTCTATCACCTCCTGGCATGCTGTCATGAAGTTGCTGTGCCTGCCTTAGCAGAGCGTCGCACACAGCGCGAGGCAGCTCCGGGCCGAGACCCCGCATTGAAGCGCGTGTGCCGGGGTGACCTGAGGACACACGGGCTGGCTGAACCAGGAGCAGCATCCTTGCTTCGCTGCTTCAATTCAGACAAGGAATCCTCCGTGAAACTCTTGTTTCAGGCCATTCAGAAGATCAAAGTGGACAGTTTTTGTAGGCATAATAATAGGTTTCAGGCACAAAAATAATGCCCCCCTGTAAAATACACGGCCCAAGGATGACTGATTTGCTTCAAAGGAACATTTGGAGCTTGACAAAACTAAGACATCAGCATCGGGTAACTCCGCAGAGATAAGCATCTACTTGTCACCTCTCTTGGAGAGCAAAGGGTGCAAAGAACTTTACCAGACTGAAACAACTGCACCCTAAGAAAATAAAATAATAAACAAATATATGCATATAAAATCTTACATGAGAACTAAGAAGCAGATAGCTCTCAGATTGGCTATGGCAAGTTGCACCAGCACATAGGAGCACTAAAACCCTGGTTTTTAAAGGGCAATTTCACACGGCAGAATAAAAAAAAAAAAAAAATTAAAAAAATTATATATGTGTATAAAAGGATATCTGCTACACTGCTGTGGTTCCCGGTGCAGCGACGTACTTACTGCTACTGCCGCTCCAGGATTTCAGCAGAGACTTAATGCTGATCTCGAAGAAGAGGGAGTCNCGGGCGGGGGGCGGCTCCTGCCGGGACCGAGCCCTCCTCGCCCGCCGGGCCCCGCCCCGGGGCCGTTCCCGCGCTCCTCCCGAGGGATGCTCCCAGCGGCACAGGCACAGGGACCGAGCGACCCAGCCCTTGGCAGCCGAGCGAAGCGACTCCTTGCAACTACGACCAAAAGGGGCTATAAAAGGCTGCTTGTGCTTTTCTGAGTTTTAAATAAACTTCCAACCTATCTGTTAAAATCGTGATGAATTAAATAAACTGCCCAGAGTTGCTCTGCACAGTGCCAAAAGCCAATCAAGCCGTCTATGCTAAAAGATCAGCAAAACTGAAGGAGGGGTGGCAGTACGGAGAACGGAAAATCACGAACGTGAAAAACAGAATCACAGTGGAGGGCAGGAAGGCTGTAAGCATTCCCACGGCGGATGCCTGCAAGAGAACTACAGCCAATTTAGGTGTGATACCCACAGCCAGTAGCAGCTCTGGATTCCATCCCCAGAAGTCTTCAAGGCCAGGCTGAATGAAGCTCTGAGCAATCTGGTGTAGTGAAGGTGTCCCAGCTATTGCAGGAGCTGGAACTGGACTAGCTTTAAGGCCCCTTCCAACCCAAATCCTTTTATGATTCTACGAGCTCTTCGGAGTTTGGTTGGTGGTGGTTTTTTTCCTTAATGTTTTTTAAAGGACTTGCACTGGGGTTTGTTTGGTTTGGGGTTTTTTAGTTTGTGTCTTCTAAAGGATTTGACACAATTTTGGTATTTCCGATAGTTTACTCTGTCCACTATCATCTCAAATGCCACAATGGAAAGTCTCTTAGAAGTTACAGTTCTGGATTCCTAGGGATGCAATCCAACACTGCCTTACGTAGACTAAGGGTTTAATGCTATTTTTGTGGGACAAAGCACGACACTTTACCAAATGCCTTTGGGATAAAGCAAAAGACTTGAACAGCCTTTATCCTCTTCAGCACAGGGTAAAGAAGTTTCTGATAAACCTCCTTCACCTTGTCCGCACTACCAGGTACAACCAAAAATTGGTGGCTCTCTGTCAGCTTTCAGGTGGCATCTTTATACAGATAAACATACCTGAAAGTGTCTCAAAAATTTATTGGATAATTCAAAAACTTCAGAAATATTTTCACATACTGAAAGGAAGAAATTACATGGACAAAGTAATGCTTGTTTCCGTAACTGCCACCAAATTACACATGTACCACCCCTGGCTCAAGTAACAGAAATTGAGACAATTGGGTGCTGAGATTATTGTAGCAGTGACTGCCAACAGCAGCTTAATTATGTCTACTTAAATTATAACTTGACCTACACCATACAGATGAGGCAAAAAATCATGTGGATCCAAGGTAGACTGATTAACTAAATCTGCTTTAAGGTGATTTTTTAAAAATCCAGAGTTTCAAAACTGTTGCCCATACTGCAATAGGAGTAAACAATCCATGAGGAGGAAATAATACCTGTGTCCTCAGACAAATTAGAATTATCTGAAGTTGTCGGAAAGATTTAAGAGCAGTGTACATCACATACTTTTAAGGTTTGTAATTTATTTGTGGTTTCCATTTTGTTTGTTTGGGGCTTTTTAAATCTATATCCCCCCACCCCATAAAGATAAAAAAATTCACTAACAGAGAAGTAACCTAAACCAGTTGATGTAAAACTAAGTGGCTCTAAGTGACACGCCTAACACAGACGCATGACACTGGAGAAAGAGTGGGACAAGCCTGTCACTCCATTAGGCTGGTTCAAGCACCAGCTGCTGTCATTTAGGAGATGAACAGTTTTATTAAGAGAGAAACCAGTAATATTGTTCAGTTTTCATACATTAAAAATAATCCGAATTTCCCCATGCAAAAAAATATTTTTCTGTAATAACATACTAAATTGCCACCTATATCAAAATAGTATTTTTTTCTTCCCAAACAGGGTACAGCAGAACATCCATCCACAGAGTAACTCTTTGGGACTTGGCATCAGGCTTTCTCTCAAAAGCCTGTTTCAGGTAGCACCGCCTATGCAGTAGGTAGCATTACCTCATA
The DNA here is from genome assembly GCA_013397245.1 of Thryothorus ludovicianus. Classification (NCBI taxonomy): domain Eukaryota; kingdom Metazoa; phylum Chordata; class Aves; order Passeriformes; family Certhiidae; genus Thryothorus; species Thryothorus ludovicianus. The sequence goes on from VZTB01012671.1 coordinate 341,815, forward strand.
TTCCTTTCCATCACTCCTTCTAAGGATACATTCAAAGATATACTTCAAGCATTCCTCTTTTCTCTTACTAAATAAGACATAACAGAGGTTGTATTTTGTTATGAGTAAGATATAAAGGTCAGATTTTGTAACTGGCTGATGAATTTCACCACTAATTTGAAACACTGTATTAATTATGGTTGGTCTCTGACTGCCTTTAACACTGGGCTACAGAGACTTCTTCAAAGGAATCGTTGTTAACAGTGTGCATTCCAAAATCATGAGCCAACTCTCTCAGCACCTCAAAAATAATGACTTTTTAAAATACACTTTGGGCTCTTTGTAGTTGCCCTTTCCCCTCACCCTCAGCTTCTATTCTTCAAGTTATAAGTACCAAAAACTTATTAAAAAACAATCATCCCAAAAACTCCAGTAGATATACTAAAACAACTCTACAAAAATATTAATCTCCATGTTGCACCTTCTGGAATCCTTTTAAGAAGACTTTCAACAAACAGAGAAGTTGTCAGTATTTCTGTAAAGCAGCATTTCAAAATTAAATGATTATTAGGAAATCTTTTTCAAAATTTGCAATTATGACATTGAGGTGTTTGGCCAAGCAAGTTACACGGCCTTTCACCACAGCATCTGAGATTTTGTAGTAGTTATTTATTAATAGTATCACCTAATGATCACCATCAATTTGGTTTCCTCAAGGATACTAGCAATTTTAATTTTAAATGATTAACAGAACATATATTAGCCCATTAACAAATTCTAAGAAATGACAACTGTATGTACCAAGAGTATAAGCTTCTCCTTCTAAGGACTTCAGCAGATGCATTGAAGACTAGGAATATATAATACCAGGAATAAAAATATTTTGAAAAGAAAGATGTTCTTTTAATACTACATGAATAGCATGCTCTCATACATACATGCACAGACATAGCATCATTGATTAAACGGACATCAGTAATTTATTAGATTTAAAAATGGCTTACACCAAGTATTTTCACAGCCCTCCCCTTCCCCCAAGAAAGGCAAAAACAAATTATCAGTAAAAGTCCATTTAACATGTGGAGTAATGGCTCTGCCACTAGTATCTTAGACCTATCATATGAGCATCAGTGTCATAAGTTATCTTATTGTACAACTGTGCACAAGCCTTCCAACAATTCTTCTTCCTCACAACTCAGTTTAACTGCTTTATAACCAAAGGTGTAAATAACAATGATTGCCGTAGCAGACTTTTTGGGCTTTGGTTTTCCTTTGAGATGAGTTAATGAAACAACCTACCAAATACTAAAATAAACAGATGATTTCAGTATAAATCACAAAGTTTAACATGAAACCCTTTTATTTTTAAACAAAACAAGAATAGCAAAAGCAGGAAAGAAAAGCTATGGATTACAAGCCTCTGAATCTTGGTCAAGTGCAGACAAGGCTAATTCTTTGAGAAGAGCACAACAAAACTCATCACGCAGAGTTACAAGACATCAACACCATCTATTTCTATAACTGTGTTAGAAAAATGTCATTTACAACATGGAATTTTTTTCCAGTTCCTCATTCTCAGAGAAGAAAATGAAAGAGTCTTTTGAAAAGTACACTGTGTCTAAAACTGAGAGCAACAATTATAACCACTAAAAATACCTATCATTTTGAGTACTTAGAAGTCTTCCATAAGATTAATATTTTACTATTTCAGATAAAATGGAAAATAAAGCACTTGCATTTAAATATAAGCAAATATCTTTGATCTGGAGCTGGTTCATGTAAGAAAAAAATCCAAAAAGAAAATATGAAATTGAGGATCTGTGCATACTTTAATTAATAGGTTGCATATTACACAATTCTAATAAGTACACAGTCTATACACTGATTCCACTATGTGTATACCTTTTGATGCTGGATCAATTTCACTTCTAAAGGGAGCCGACTACTACAAAGTCTATGTGTGATACTTTCTCAAGAATCAAGGTGAGGTATGCATGAATAAGCACGCTGGTGTCAGTAAGCTTTTAAAAGAACATGACAAGAATTGGACAGTAGGTGCAGTAAAGCAGAAGTGCTCAATCTGCAGATGCAAGCTGTTTGTACTCTACTAAAATGATTAATCCGAGTGCCCAGTCCACATTGTGCTTTCTGCTCAGATATGGAAAACTCTTAGTAAAGAGGATGGCCAGAAGCAAATTGCTCAAGCTGCTTCAGTGATCCAAGTCAGCAGCCTCCAGGCTGCAAATTGACCAGTACATTACAAGATTCAGGCACTGTAAGCCCAGCTGCTCCAGGAAACACTAGACTCCATTTGTGGCACCATTCATCCATAGCACACTTGACCTGCACAAGCAAAGTCCATCCAACACTTCCACACGTACCTTTAGATGGAATTTTCAATACATGTACAGTAAGCCCAGTCACAGGACAGGTAAGATTTGCCTTGAGTGTTTTAATAGCTAGAGGACCTGAGCAATGTAAGAGATCAGAAACTTTAGCACTGTAGATAGCACAGATAACAGAACTTTTCTTTATTTGTAGAATTAGGTATTTAATAAAAATATTTCTAAAAGGATCATTATCCATAGTAGGATCAATAAATTTACCAGAAAAGTGGATGCAAAGGCTATTTGAACAGCTTTGCTTTAACTCAAGTAACAACATGCCATTTTCCTGGAGTTGCCCAGACACATTGCTGGCAACTATTTTGAACAATGTACATGAAATGCCATATGTATAACACTGCTGCTGCAGCAACTACCAGAGATCTGGCCTGTGGCAAACACTGATAAGCAAGACTAGAAAAAAATAGTACAATTCACACAATGTTGTTTTTGCTTCACTTCTACAGGCTGGAAAGGTAAGAGGGGTTTCATGATGGACGATATTGCTGCATTTATCTTAAAAGATAACTTCAAAAAGTTTGCATTTAAATGACAAAGAATTAACACTTTATGTCATTAATCTGTGTTTCATAGATTTTTAGCTTCATTTCCTTTTTCCTCCCTTCATTTGAAGTGTTATTCCCCTGTTCTACAACAGTTTCATTTCTCTAGGAGCATATTCATAACACACTACTTCCCTTCCTCAAACCCCCAGTGCAGCTCTTGCTTTTTTCTAATGGGATGGCCAAGGTAACAGAATATGATTTTTCTACTTATCCCTCTACAAAATAATTTAGATTATTTTGAACAAAGCATTCTGGCATTAACACTCAATTAAAAACCACAGCTAAAGGCATTCTTTTCAGTTACAAAAAGCATGCAGCCAACTCTAGCTTCCAGAAGTTTCATTAGTTTTCAGATTTACTACATTCACCTTCAGGATGATACAGAGGACAGAAAATGCATTCACACAGTAATCTTCAAGTAGTATTTCTCATTTAAAGTAAATTATGAACTTTCCAGCTAGTTCTGGAAGGACACTGAAGATGCATAACCTTCTTGTAGAACATAGTCTTTGAAAAAGATCAAAGAGGATACAGTTAATATTTAACTTTTCATTAAGTTAACAATATCTAGATTGAATAGTAAGTCTGCTGTAAACAAAAAAAAAAAATAAAAGTCAGGCGAATAAATCCTCCACAACCTTCAAGAGTAAATAAATACTGAAAAATCTAATCATTTTCAAGGCAGTTTAACAACAGCCTTATGAATTTTGTAAGAATTTATACTAAACAGATATCTGGCCCTACCTGACAATCTAGCTTTCCAGATCAGCAAACAAGGAAACAAATCAGTAATAAAAGGTGAACCATTTAAAAAACCACAAGAGGCAGTTCTGAGATGATATTTAACCAGCCTCCCTCCTAGATTAAATGGGAAAGGTAAAGTGATACACAAACCTAAAGCTGGTACCATATCTCATAAGTCTGACAAATCCAAGTTTTTCAATTGTGACAAGCAGCCCTGTAATTAAAATTCCGGAAAACACAGTGATTTACTCCCTTCTTAGATGTTAAATTTCGATTTCTCATGACTGCAGATAAAACTTAAAGGTATAGAGTCCAATTTGGATGGTTCTATGTCAGACAACCTGAAATAACTTAAGGTCTGATCTGTCCAATTCTGTGTCGTGCCAGCCTCCTCACTGTGCTTCAGCACAAACATACCAATGCACTGGGTTTGGGAAACCAGCCCTCAGTTTTCACCAACCTTTTAAATGGAACCTGGAAACAGTTACAGAGCTACACAGAAAATCCCTGCTTAGTTGCTGGGTGTTTAAATGGATAGAGTAAGGAAAGGCTTAACTCTGTTACCCTACAAGGCCTCAAGACAACTGCTACAAATCAGTTATGTTTCTATTTTTGTTATTCCTCCCAAGCTGCTGGATGTCTGTGCCACTTTTACAGGAAACATCATATTTACATTCTGCAAGGATCAGTTATTCTATCCCTATAGAGAGCATCAGGGGAAAAAAAAAATCCCACTGAGAGTTTGATTCATCTGGGAAAACTTTAAAGAAGAAAAAGTTAAAGAAAAAAGTTACCTATAGGGATAAACTCAGCACAGAAGCTGCAATCTGTTAAGCCTCATGAGCACACTAGTACTTGGGCAGAAAATATTCTTGGATGCAGATTAGCACTAAACTCACACAGCAGCTGAAGATCTTGTGGATATGCTCGCCCTGAGCCTGGACATGAATTCCTGCCTTCCTCCCTCTGCCATAAGCAAAGCTGAGCCACTATCACTGCAGTCCATTCCTGTTCATACATTAAAGCACTGGAGGGCCCTGCAAAAGCAGACTTATGGCTCTTTCGGCCACCTCTGCCACAGGGCACTTAACAGTAGGCAGAGGGATGGGGGACAGCACGGGGACAAGAGGGAACTACTACAGGTGTCCCTGTAAAGCCTCCCCACAATCCTAAGTCTACCAACTTACTCCACCATGCCTTAAATCCCTGTGTAGGCAGCAGCTCTGCACACACACATCATATAAGGACTCGGACAGCTGTACTTAAGAGTCAGGAAAACAAAAACAAGAAGAGGCAAGGCACGGAGAGCAAATTTTCTCTTGAGGTTTTAACTCCTGAAATTGTCAGGAGTTGCAATTTCAGTTACAAAGGGCCAGAGCATATGGAGTTCCACCATACAATATCAGAAATAAATAGAGTAATTAAATTAACATGGCATTCCTCACAGTTGAGCTAAACTGGCATATTTCATCACTCCAAAGCCAGCAAATATTTACAGTGCCTTTTTTTAGTCCTTTAGTTACCAGGATTTAAAAAATTAGGTATTTTTAACACTGAATTTTGCAACTTTCCCATCTCTGTGAAACAACAGATTTGTGTAGGAACCTGAAGAATAAGTAAATAGAGAGATGCTTTTAAGACTCAAAAAAGTAATCAAAAGGTAAAATATACATTGTTTCTGAAATAAAAAAAATTACATGGTGTCATTTCTGAACCTTTATCTCAAGCAAGCATGCTGTTACATTAAAGAAAAGCAAGAAAAGAAATACAAAAATGAGAAAGGGAGAGAACCAGAAGTAGTAACAAAATCAAGGGCAGCTAAACACAACAGTTAGATAGTAAATACCTAACACACACTAAAACTTTACAAGGGCATGTTTGTCTGGAAGTTGTGCAAATAATCCACAACACAAAGTTCCTTAAAGTGCCTTAGCTGTTGGAGTACAAAGCAGCCCAGAGCCCCATCTGAGCCATGGCAGGCAGCTCTGCATCCACACACCTGCATCCGGCCCCGCACATCAAACAAAAGCCACCGTGTCACTCCACTGCAAGCCCCATGGACTACTGAGAAATAAAGGACTGAAATCAGGTCGTGACAACATGTTCACATAAAATAGGCAATGTGCTTTAGCTTTTTCCATTCATTCAGCTTGCTCTCCCTATTTGTCAGTCATATTATCTATTGATAGAGAATTTGCATGGTGTTCATTTCTCCCAGTAACTGATATGAACATGTTAATTACCCAAACATACAATGTACCTATAAATGTCTATGGTATAACTTCCTCAATATCTGGGCAAATTAACCTACTCTGCTCTGCACAGCTCCTTCCACAAAACAGGAATTCATGGAAATCCCAATCAACAAAGAAAAATTGTTTTAAACTAACTCCAATAAACTGAACGCAACATACTAGATAAATACAATATTTTTATGCTAGTTTTAAGTTTCTTTTACATGTATTACTGATTTTCCTGTTTTAAGTTAGAAAATGCTTTGAAATTAAAACCATCCTTTCTTTCAGCAAGTCATCCTCCCAAAGAAGCGTATCAGTGCATTTGTAAGAGATGCAAAGTGACACCAAACAGTTTTGAGCCAGTCTCTAACATGACCATGCAACAGCATCATGATGTTAGAATATCTGAAGCTTATATTGTCATACCTGTCAATGAGCATTGAAAGTACCCCAAGCAATCAGGATCCACAACACGCCTGTCACTACAGACCTCACTGGATTGATCAGCTAAAGAATTATTATTATTTATGTGGTATCTCCCTATAAAGGCATATTGCACAGCTCATGAAGTCTGGATACAAGAAGCCCTGAACATCCAGAGCAGGTCATGAAAAATTGCTGCAGACAGAAACTTAATCTCTTTAGAAGGTTCCACTGGTAAAGTGACATGGCTTTCTGAAAGTTTTACTGGTCTCTTCAAAACAGGAGTGCATTTAGATTTCTCATAACAAAATCCTTCTTTTATAAATAAATACAAACATCAAAAACTCACAAGCATTAGTCAAGAATCCTCCTGTCTAGGAGGGTGGGTCTTTGCTTGAAGGGACCTTTTAGAACCTGCCTGGAGAACAAGAAGATGCCTGTCAAGTAAAACAACCAACATCACTAACACTGCTTCCCAAATTACAGCTACCCTTCAACAGCATTTACTACTTGAGAGAACATTTTTACTTAAAGAGTAACTAGAGGCCATTCAGTGCTAAGTTAGAGACAAAAGGAATGACATTTACTTAAAATGGAAAGGCTTTCCAAAGTGGCCCTTGATTAAGAGGAAGTAGTTGGAATTCTTCTTCCCCCAGTTTGGACCCACATAGTACAGGATCATATATAAAGTTAGAACTCACAGAGCAAGAATCATCCTGTTACTGAAGAGCTTAGAACAAAAGCAACTAAAAATATAGAAGTTTACAAACCAAGACATAAAACAGTTAGCAAATGCAGCCAACAGAAACTACCAATAGTCATCAAAAATATCAATTACTGAAAAACCTCATATCTGACTCTTCCACTTAAAATTCACATTTTCATTAGAAACAGAAAAATCATGTCTAAAGGAGATTAAGACTAGTCTGATCACCTACAAACTAAAACTCTTCCATTGGAAATAGACTTAATTTTCAAGTGATAATTAAAAACTGTTTAACAATATTCCAATTCTAATCTTTCTGTATCTTCAATCTGGTATAATGGGCATGGCATCCTCATATGCAGTTGCTGAATTAATCCTGCTAGTAAATAATACATTGGCCTTCCAAATATGTTATTGAGCATTAGGAGGATATTAGTTGGGATTATTTTAAGTTCATAGATCAATTTTAATGTTTTAAATGATAACAATTTTTTACTTCAAAGAAAATAGCTCCTAAAAAAAAAAAGCTGATACTTTTGTTTTACGTGCTATCCAGTCTTTTATATATTCTACCTTGGGATCACTAACAAATATTATTGATAGCAGATTAAGTTTTCAAATCTATTCTATGTGCAAGAAAATTACAGTATAAATCAAAAAAGGAACAATGTGCTAAACTCTCCCTCTCAAAATGTCACTTTCAAGGCCTGTGGACACACCTTAGACACAAAACTTAAAAAAATATTTTCATCCTTCTATTACCAGTATATCATAGATAGAACAGTTTTACAGTAGCAGATATTTTTGCAACAAGTTACTCCACATCTTGTTGACTTCAGCACTTCACAACTTTCCTCAATCAGCTTTTGTAGAATTTTCTGAAAACTTCCTTGGTTTTCTGTCTATGTTAAGTTTTCTCACATCCTCACCATGTATGATGTTTCTCCCCATCTCCTTCAAGTTAAAAGCTTTAATTTGTCCCTCTCACAACTACCTTAAAAATAATTGTAGATTGGAAAGTTCAAGAGATGATTACTTAATTTACAATCCTTCCACTTAATTTTATCTGCATTATTTCAAAGAATTAGCCTAAAGATAACATTTCAAAGAATATCTGCAGCTAAATATTGTCCAATTTCACCTTTTATTTTTTTTCCACTAATAAAGTGGAGATTTTAATACTTCTTATTTTTTGCCTTACAATCTGCAGAACAGACAGTCAAAAGTACAGAGAAACAAAGTCCAAACAGCAGGTTTACTGACATTCACTTTCTAAATTTGCTCTTGGTTATTTCTCAGTGTTCCAGGTTGCTGTCTATCTACTGGTATTGAAAGAGAAGGGAGGTTTCCTCTGGTTTAGCAAGTTGAATAATCTCATCCAAGATACACATGCCACGGGAATACCAAAAATGAATATACAAGATAACTACACAGGTGGAAGGGTACAATCTCCTGTTCACAACACTGAGCCACTACACCGATTCAGCTGTCACATGAAAGCCCACACTAATGTTATGTCTGAGTAAACCTTTGAAGGGCTTGAAGTCCAGAGAAGCACAAAGAGACCCTGCTAATGTGATACAAAGATAAACTATTAAGTGACCAATAGCAATAAAAAAATTGATAAGCTTTCTTCACCATGTGTCAGAGGAAAACAAGTGAATTACCTCCTCACCATATACATATACTCCATATACATATACAAATTTATATAAATATACCCTACAGGAGTAGCTGTTAAGTATGAAGAAATACTTTGTACAGATGCACCTTTGATTTGTACTGATACACACCTTGTATGAAGCACTAAATTACAATTACTTCACTACTTGACTAAAATATATTCATTGTAAATTTCTGCACACACATTCATCAGATGAAATCCTCAGAAAAACTATAGCAGAAGTATATTAGGTATATAGTCATGTATGCAATTTTAAAAAATCAGATCTTCAAAAAAATAAAAATTCTATTTGAGATGTCTGTGACAATTAAACACAACTACAGTTGATTTTCTGCATTAATGGTAAAACAAACAAGTCAGAGGCATACCCTCTTTGCACTTGGGCTTACTCTTTAAAAGATTTCCTGCACCTTATCTCAGTTCTCTATTGACTCCATCTTAAGCTAATGCCTTACTTAAGAAACATTTACGCAGTGGTCATTTTATCTACTTATAAGCAGCAATAATAAAACATATCATCCCTGCACTTAAAACTCTGGAGAGATGCTTGTTTTTCCATTTATCTAAAATATTAAAGAGTTCATTTTCCACAAATCAATTAAAACAGAGGATATCCAAAAGGTGACTGCTACTTTTGGTGATGGTAAGACATCTAATGCTGTCCCCACTCCTGACCCAAAAGGCCCTTTCAGCAAGTTGATTCCCCTTGCCGATTCATTTCAAAAAGTGCCCCAAATACACTGGAACATTTTCCGTTGGCTTTGTGAAATTAATCAGCTCAGGGAAAAGCCACACCAGAATCCAAGAGAACATGGGGAAGGCTGCACAGCTGTGAGTGAGATTGCCCTTTTCATTGACAGCAAACTGTTAGATCAGCCTGATCCGCTTGTAAAACTGCGCTCAAAAATCGAACCAAAATCTCCTTTCCCTACCTTCTGTCGCAAAGAGCTTCAAGCACAGATTCCAAAGGCCCTCAGGAGAGGTTCACTTATTACTTCTTATGGAAAATATACACAGAACAATTTCCTGGGGCATTACTCAAGCAAAACAATGCTATCTGCAGTGATAAGAAAACAAGGAGAGAGGTTAGAGATTTTTATGTAAATAGTATTCTGGATTCCAAACAGTGTTATGGAGCAGTCTTTAAATGCAAGCAGGCAGAGACTGTGGGGGAGAGCCGTGGTACTTAGCTGCACACCAACCCCTCCAGTTTTTCCTAATCAAAACTCTGAACAAGGGTACAGAAACTGACTTTTATTTCACATAAAAACACCAAGTCTCAGGTCATCCTTTGCTGTACAGGGCTTATTAGAGATGCAACTGGGAGCTGAATATGCCCTGCAGAGCTGCTGGTACTATAGGGACACAGTGCTCACAGGTACTTTCTGTGTATCCAGCCCCTGCTGCTAACCCCCTGAGGCAGCTACAGCTCCATTACCTCCAAAGAACACATTCCTGTTGGCATATTTTTACCCTCCTAGCACAAGCACTTGAAGAGAAGCAGGTTTTCCATACACAGAAATAACATGGAGGCAGTGAGCAGTGGGAATACTCACATCACTGATAAAATTAACATCTCTTCTACAGTTCTTGCAGATTTGACTTACACAGTTGGCCATTAAGACAGTTCCACAGCATAAGCTACCTTGCCTTGTAACACAAGGAAAGCAGAGAGCTGCAACAGGAGGGCACATTTCACACACCACAGGTACAGCTGCCATTTACCAGTTCTGAATCTTCCATGCTCAACTTTGCATGTTTCATTTAGATTGCAGATTTTTTGAAACAAATTTTTAAAGCTGAAAACATGACCACTTTTAAATGCTACTGCAAATTTTAAAAACCACCAGTTCTTTTACTAATGTCTATTAGCATTGTGATGCATACAGTCATATACAAACACTCCAGCAAGTCAGTTGTGGTTTTCTTCTACAATTGTTCTGGTCTTATACATGTAAAAAGACAGTTCTGAAAAGATTTCTAAAATACACTTGACCATTCTGATGGAAACTATATATTTTAAAAGATGTATCAGAGAGCATATATTTGTAAGGTCCTATTTTCAGCTCTAAAACAAAGTATATACTGAGCAAGTATTTTGAAAGTTGATACAACAAATATTTTAATAAAAAACAACAACAAAAAATTTCATGACCTGAATTTCTCAAAAAATTTTTAGGTCAGCAAGATGCAAATCCAACTAGGTGGTATTATAAAAAATAATATTTTAAGATTTCGATGCCAGGAATAGGTTTTTTTGCTTGGTCTGTCTGTTGGAGAACTTCTAAAATATGGTAATACTTAAATAATTGTCAGGCTCAATATTTCACCTAAATTCTCACCAAAACAAACAAAAATCTTAAATAGCAGCAATAAGAAACAGAAAGTAAAAAGAAAAAAAAATAATAAACACCACTCATTCTCAAATTCAAACATATTAATAGGACAAACCACTTTAGCTTTAAAAAATAATTGAGTTCCTCAACAGCTTCATTATATTAAATTCTGTGGTGCATTAACAGCACGTCTGCCAACAGTAAGCAAGTAAATGTTTACAACGCCTTTTCAAATAATTCTATTGTTTTATTACCTGTTTGGTCAGCACCTGCCTCCTGCAGCATACCCAACTGGTAAACACAGTAGTTCTATTGCTCTGTTCCAGCAGAGCAGTTCATTCCATTACCAGGATACAAAAATAGAAATAAGCAGATAATTTAAAGAGGATTCAGCTACTATCTGCTATTGTAAAAGCATGATCCCAGAACAGACTCTAAGTCTTCATTTCGTAAATGATGACATCACACTACTAAGCAATTAGTCTGACACTGCTGGTTTCCACAAAATCACTCCTAACAGTCACAATTTGGCACGTATTTAATGACCAAGAGAGGAAAATTCATCTTGAACAGTCAGACTAGTTTATTTTATGTTTATTATTCTCATTTGCTCGTACTATCAACAAAACACTGAAAAAAGATGAACATATCTGTTCTGTCTACAAACTTCAGTCAGCCTATAGCATTTTCTTTTAACCTGACATGAAGGCAATTCTATTTCTTCAGAAATTATAACATTTAAATTGAGAGCTATGAAGAAATGAGAATATAGCATAAAAGCAGGACTGGTGAGATATACCTATGGAGATATTAAATTCACAGTGATATCCAACTATAAACTCCAGGGCTGTTGTACAGCATTCCAAGTTAAATGAGTCTAAAACACCTTTGCCATCAGACACCATGGGCTTCTGATCAGTTCTCAAATACACAGACAGTCATAACAGACTTTATTCTGTAGGCAGCCTTCAATAACCCATAGCATTAGAACATTAACTTCTTGTAATTTGCTGCGCACAGGAACAACTTGCTGAACAGAACAGAACTGTCCCTGCTTTCCTCAGCTGCCTTACTCAACCTGATGCACTGAAAAAAAGTGGTTCATGTTACAATCAGAAAGGCTAAGAGAAGTCTTTCCAAGGAAATCCTTTTCTCCCACCATCCCCAAAAGCTTAATTCCCTAAGGCTGTAAGTTCATCACCCAGTAAGATGGATGAATGTTGCCATCTCCCACCACTGCAGGTAGACAGGAAAAAATTGCAGGTAAGGAAAAAAATTTCAAAGCCATAGTAATTCTTGAAAATATCCAACCACACAGAGAAGGGCAAAAACTGCATCTGACAACCAGCAGAACCCAAAACCATAAAGGCTCAAGACTGCACTATTTTAGCCAAAGGCAAGAAAAAAAAAAACCCTGAATTTTCCATTACCACCCAGCTGTACTATCTGAAAAAGGAACAGGAACTAATTCTAGCTTTTATTAGCCCAATACACTAATATTTAGCCATTAATACATAGTAAAAAAAATTTAAAAATAAATCATATAGGCAACATTACCCATGTTCTTGAGGTTAAAAATGCTCAATACCATATCCATATTCTTATTTATTTACATAATATGTTTACTAAAAATGTGCAATCTTCAAAACACAAAAAAAGGGAAACACACTGTTTTGAGATAAAAAAACTCTTAAAAGGAAAGCCTTTGAAAACTTAGAGGATCAGAAAAACGGGGAAGAAAAGATGACAAAAAACTCACATCTTGCACTGCAGAGACAGATCTCTGTGTAGCACACTTCTGTCTAGACAACTTAGTGCCTCGTTTTATGTACATTACAGTTTAAAAGCTTAAACATATTCTTATCCCAGAAAGAGAAGGGGGAGAAGTCACACAGGCATGCAAAGACAAGAAAACCTGAAATTAGATATCCTGAAAAATTGCTCCCACATAGGTCACTAACAAATGACAATGCGTCAATGATAAAATAGTTCTAAAGCTCAAGACACCATAATCATAGGAACTCTGATTAAAAGGCCTTTTATAATCAAATTTGTCAATTTAACAAAAAAATCATGATATGAAGAAAGAGCTTAGCAATTAGTTTTCACCAGGTTGACGAGTGGATACATACAGTGATCAGGATGTAAAACATGTGTCTCCTCATCTTCATCTATTGTCTGTCCTAATGAGAACAGCCTGACCCGTCTCATCTTCAGCAGCCTTGGAGAGCTTTCACGGGCTGGACTCCCAACATCCACAACATCTCCAGAAGCTGCAGTGGGAACAATTTTTTTCAGGAATTCCATTTTTACATGCCCTCTGTGTTCTCAGCAGTTATGCTCCACTTCACAGAGCGTGGCTCCCACATCAACTTCCTTGAGCACAGAGGTGGACTTCTCCTGGTGATGTCATGTCAAACCTGGGTGGTGCCAGCAGCAGCGTCAGCGGCCAGCCAGCTGCTCCAAGGCAGATTCTAAAGACATTTAACTGTGCACACTGATAAGAAAACCAAACACCACCAAGCCTATATATTAACCAACGCATGCTAAACTCTGCACGCCAAGGAGACACTATTTAGCACTGCAAAAATTTTAAGCACTAAGGAAATTTGCAACACATTTGCAAACTCATACATGACAAGAGTTCAATTGCTCTTCCTTTTCACAAAGAGCACAGAGAGCACTCATCTGTATTTGAAAGATAATACTTACCATTCAGAAAGTCTAGGCACTTTGTTTTTAAAGCTGGTGTATAACATCACCATTCACATTCTCACATAGTTTTAGCCACTAACTACAAAAATACTAACTTTTATTATACATTATGTTCTGTTTTGCAGGGACTCTGGTGCTATTTTTACCACTTAAAATATTTGCACCACCTTCCAGAAAACTACAAGTACAGAAATAACCTGTCTCTTGTCCAAACATCCACTTTATCCCTATGGCTACTTCTCACATATGCCTGGCTTAGCTGAGTTTTTTGGTTTTATTTCGGGAAGTTTAAATGTTGTTTTATATTTAGCTTAAAGAAGCCAGAAAGATGACTTGCATTTGGAGAAGAAAGTTCAAGGACAAAACAAATAAATTATCATAGAAGAAGAATGTTCCTTAAGGCTTTCTACAATTGGGAATACGTATCTTTGTTTGATTTAAAGTATTCTGTTATTTACTACATGAGAGTGGAGACAGACAGACATGCTTTTAGGCAATATTCCCACTTCATTTACCACCAAAGACTGTACACACTGCTCAGAGGAAATACAGTAAATACTCGCTCCAAACATCTCAGTGGCAGCCTGCATGACTCTGTCATTTTTACAAAGGCAGCACAGTGTCCAAGACATTGCTGAATGCATGCAACACAATTACTCAAACTACACACGAAGCATAGCCCACTTTCATACATTCTTCAAAAGAAGGTATTTAATCTGAAACTCACTACTGTTTAGCTCTTAAAAAGAAAAAAAAACATCTATTAAAGGTATGCAGCATAACATGTTTTAAGTTTCAGTTTCAGTTAAATGCTCACAAGGGGCTGCTCAGCTGGATTATGTTGTCAGTCTTACACAACTGCCATGTATGTGGTTCACAATGCCACAACTTGAAAAAGTTGGTACAAGTTCATTAAAGCTGCCACCTAAGGCATTTTTTTCCAGTTCTATACAGAATGAAAATGTCTTTCTATTCAATTTTGCATTAAAATCCCTAGATATCCAGGTTAGTCCAAATTGCCCTTGTAAATGAATACAAACATCTTCACCATTTTTTCCGTATAAATACAAAATTCTGACCTTATCACAAGAGACATATTGCAAGAATACCACTTCCTGCAGGAAGATCAAGCAGAAAATTTTCCCTATAATGACATTATTCACAGTAATTTTTCCACAATACAAAAAGAATTACAAAGAAGTGGGTTTATGCATTTTCAGAACAATAATAGATACCACAAAGACAATCATGATTACAACAGCTCATGAGTCATTACAAGCTCAAGCCATCATTTATTCATAATAGCATTATTTTCTATAGAATTTATTTTTTTTTTTTGCCCTTGAAATCTTGCCACAAACCTACTTTGCAGTTCCTAGCATTTGGGAACAATAGAGAAATTCTGATGCTTCCATGACACTGAGAATGCTTCCAACCATCCACCTGCCAAACTGCAGTTTGCAGATGGGGCAACCAGATATTTCACTTTGTAGCTATCTTAAAACACCGTCTGAAAGGCTCAAACTAGATATCAAAGTGCTCTTAACCACACTGTGGAGGTTTTATTATGTGTGTAGACTCAAGGTGGAGTCGACATGTGAAGTTCAAGTACCTAGTGCACCACTTACATTAAGTGCAGAAGGAGTGACATTTTACACAAAGTGCAGCATATGCGGGTTAGTCACGAATTTAAAAAACAATTAGGTGTAGAAACTATACTTTTTAAAATTAGAAAACAGCAGCTTTCAAGTAAAAGGACACACAAAACACAAGCAATAAAAACCACTCTCCATACACATGACCATATTTCAAGAATGAACGTGATAAACTAATAAAGCTTATACAAAACAGATGTATCAAAAAGCTTTTGACTGGTTTTTCCTTCAGGATGGTTTTTGACTCTTAAGAAAAGAACATCAAGAAGTTTTCTACAGAAAGCTCTGGATACATACATACATAATATATATACATATATGTATATGGATGGCTGGAAGTTAACTCCAGGACTTCCACACTTCATTGCATTCTATGAAAACAGCATTTTATAAAAAATGAAGGCAAGATATAAGGTTTATGTTTTTGCCTTGGTATGTCATTTCACATACACTCCTCTCTCCCTCACATTTGTTCTTACCATCTTCTCAAACAGTACTATGTACAATTGTGTGTTGTATATAACCTGAGCAAATTTTACAGATTATCTGTTCTCTTGCAAGAGAACATCTGAGCTCTGCACCTCTCACTAACAGGAATCCATATGAGCAGAACTTAGCATCAGAAGGGATTACAAACAGATCAAGAAACCTGCAGAATTATAATAGTGGGAGACCCAGTGAATGATCACTGGGTCACAACAGCACTTCTCAAAGCACTGTCTCTTTGGATTAGACCTTCCAGAACACAAACAGCCAAGGTGTTTGGCAGGGGTGTATAGAAAGCCATGTACACGGGAATTCCATTGAAGCAGGTGAACCTGCTGATGGAGAAACATCCCAAGAATGAGAAATACTGAAAAAGCAAAACACACTCAATTGAAGAAAGATCCATGTGAGAGAGAACTACTTGCAAGTGACTTGAATTTACATTTGCAGAGAATTCCTAGAATTAGCAATAACAGTAAAAGACAATTATAAACCAGACAAGACACTAGGGAGTACAATTTTAGGAGACCATCGAGAGGCCCTATAGCCTACCACAAACAACACATCATTTGGCAGGTCTCTGCCCGAGCAAGCGTGCATTGCAAACCTGCAGCTTTGTTACACGAAATGTTTCTAGAACTACCCTACCGGGCCAGATAAACGCCAGCCCAGCCCTACCTGCTGTGGGAGAGGGGGCAATGGTTTTTTTTATATTTAACTCGTAAAACGGCAAGAGCGATGCCGGGGTGCTGGGGGTGGGGAGGGGAGGTGCTGTCGGTCTCACCGCGATCCCGCAAGGCGCGGCGCGGGAATAGCGCGGGAATAGCGCGGGAATAGCGCGGGAATAGCGCGGGAATAGCGCGGGAATAGCGCGGGAATAGCGCGGGAATAGCGCGGGAATAGCGCGGGAATAGCGCGGGAATAGCGCGGGAATAGCGCGGGAATAGCGCGGGAATAGCGCGGGAATAGCGCGGGAATAGCGCGGGAATAGCGCGGGAATAGCGCNCCGGCCCGGCCCGGCCCGGCCCTCAGGGCGGGCTGGCTTTAACCTGGCACAGCAAAGAGAAGAACTTCGCCCGATTTCACGGGCCCCCGCAGAAGGCGGCAAACTCAGGGGAGCTTGCTTAGCACGGTGGGAACGTGTGTTCCAAAATACAGCCGCGTTAAGGAAACTCCCGGTCCGCCCACCCTGCCAGCACCTGGGCTGGGATGAAGGCCCCTTTGCAGCTCACACTCAGTCAGACGAGATTTCCTTGTAGGCTCTATCGCAGGGTTCCCACAGCAGAGTTTCAGACGTCCAGAGCCTTAAAATAATTTAATCATGGTGCAATAATTAAATCACAAACTAACAGCTGGAGCTGGTGTCTCCGCGGAGGGGCCCTGAGCACAGGAGCCCCTGGGCGTTCGTCCCCTCACCCTGTGGGCGCTGGGATGTCTGGGGTCTTCCAGCCGAGCCCTCGGCAGCCCCGTCTCCGAGCGTGCGGGCCCCTGGCTGCCACCACGGCTCCCCGTGCCCTCCCTTGTGCAAAGGGTCGGCAACTCGCGTTCTCTCGCCTCCACAGGAAGGCATTCCTCAACAGCCAGGCTGGCAATCTGGCCATTGGTACAACCACACTGGCGGAGGACACAGCTGGAGGCATTCCTGTGCCAGCAAAGTGGAAGTTCACCGCAAACCTTGGTGGTTCACTGCAGACCTTGGTGGTTTAAAGACCTTTTCCAACTTAAACGATTCTATGATCTCCCCTTTAGGTTAAACACTGCAATGGGGTGGGTGCATCTATTGGCACACAGATCCTGTGCTTTCTCCCACCTTTTCAGCAACAGGACAACGTTAACTGGACAGAATGACACACCAAAACAAAACAAACAACAACAACAACAAAAAAACCACTCCAAAACTCACCAACATTCCCCTGCAAAAAAACACAATACCCCACCAAAACAAAAACCTGCAAAGCAAAGCCATCCTCCCTGCTGGACACTGGAACTGGAGGCGTCACCAAAGGAGTTTCAATAGGAAAGACCCAACAGTGTAAGAAAGGGTCAAGTTTTGCCTTTTGAAAGGGTGAGCAGGCCAAGGATGCAAAGTGGTCTGTCTCTGCAGCTCTTCAAGAAACATTAATATTCCTTGAGATTAAGGGTATTGTTAACTATGCATCCCATACTGAACACAGCATTAGTGTGCACTAAATAAACACAACTATTGTCACCAATTTTCTTGTTTCAACCTGACATCACTGTTTCATGTGGGAGCAAATCTGCTAAGAAAATAGAGTAACTACAAGAACACACCATATATTTAGGAGAAAAACCCAAGTACAGGAAGTTTCTTCTTTATGCTTAGAAGAGAAGACAAATTTGTAATACTATTTGTAATAGTTTGTCTTATCCCAATGAAAATAATCTACTCTTACCCTAGGGAAAATAAAAAGAAAAAAAAGGTTAAGCTATGAGATACACAACTAAAAGCAAAACAAAGCAGTAGAATTAGAAATCAGATTGTCCAGCCTGCAGGTATAAATTAACACACCAGCATTAGACTCATGAGAGGTAGTTGGTACTGGATATCTATATTATACCTGCTAGGCAAATAGTAGAACACTCAATTTCACACAAAAGCCTGCATGACTAGGGAAGACAAACCCTGTTTTTTCCTCTGTGTATGTTGCATTTTTTTAAATGGCAAGCATTTTTGCTTTAGAACTACAACTGTCACATAGCTTTGAAGAAAGAACATAGCCTAGAAAAACACAGGCATAGGGAGAAAAAAGTGTATTTGTTTTATTGTGGAGTCATCTCACCTTTTGGCAGTTTGCACTAACCACTTGTAAGGACCTAACATATTCAACAGAATCAACTTTCCATGTCTATTTCAAATTTTAAAGATATATTTAAGAGGCCATCCTTCATATAACTTACACTTAACTTTATAGTTAATTCCTAAGCTACTTAGCATGAACCATTTCCTTGATTCTATCCAACTAATATAATTTCACAAAAAAAAACAACCAGGGACAAATCAATGTACAATTTTGCAATAAATTCTTTCTATGTCAGTGCAAACTTGTTATAGCTACTATTTTGCATACAAAATACTTTAGAATTAAGCCATTCAACCTTTCTATAGTTTTGGTTTACTGCTTCTTTTAATGTAAAAATGTAAATAGTTTCAGTTATCCCCACGCTTTTCTTAGACACACCTAGCTATTTCCTGAGAAATGAAAGAAACAAACAACAGTCAGTTTCTCGTAAAGTTTCACTTTTCTTTCAATCACTAGGCTGCATTTATTTGCCATATATGGGACCTGGAGATACTTTTGGGGCAACTTGTGGGGCTCTTTCTTTCGAAAGTTGCAAATTTCCGGGAATGATTTGAGGGGGGAGTTTCAGAGTTTGGCTTTGATTATTTGGCATTAGTACAAAAACAAAAAATAGAAATATCTGTCAAAATATATTCATCAGCAGTTGAACATAAAACTGTTATGGTCACTGACTGAATACTGTATTTCTGTATAACAGAAAAGCCTCCAAATTTTTACCATTTACGTATTAAGTTTTAACTGCTCTTATCTTGAGGTCACATGCAAGATACAATACTTTCCTGAACTCATTAGGAGTTCCTGAGAAGATCAAGGTATTGTCTACCCCACAGCTTCTACAATCTTCAGTCTGGATAAGGATCTGGGCTTCCTGTTCCTAACCTCTCACTTGTTCCAAGTACTGACACATTGCACAAGATCTTCCAAACCGATGAACTTCTCCCACTGGGAGATTTTTCTTCAAATAAGAACCTGCAGCAGTACATAACTTGAACCATATCCATTTCCACACAAGTAGAAACAGCAAGAGAAGACATGGCTACACAATCTCAGAACAAGAGAAGTGGCCAGATTTTTTTTTCTTATAAAATAATCAAAGCTAATTATGACAATCTTGATGTTGATATCTGTATATAAAGGACATTAAAATAAGCAACATTTTAGAATCAAAGGTTCATTGCCAGAACAACAATGGCAACTGCTGCAAAATTGGATCTCTCAGGAATTGAGACCTGACAACTTTTACCAAAAGCTTTTTAAGTGCTTTACAGAAAAACAACAGTTGAGAATTGTTAATGCATAGAACAGCCAGAATGTAAACAGTAAGTGATAACCCGAGACCAAGCACACATATAGCTCCAGAATTAGTCAAGAACAGTGGATCAACATATATTTCGTAAACAATATCCCATAGCTTTCTATGCTTGTTGCAGAAAAAACTTTACTCTCTTTGAGGGATACAAAATTTACATGGAAAAAATGCTTGAAATTAATAGCAGGTATTCATATGATGTATTACTATGGTAAATCATAGTCATGTATTATCTGATAAGTTAGTTCCTTAAGTATCTCATTTTTGCCATGCTCTTTTCCCCCTGCTCTATTACCTATCTGAAGGAGAGGTTAAACCTGTTCCTGTTAAAAGCAAGAAGGAAAAATCACTTGCCTTTGAAAAAGAGAGAGGTAACCGAAATTTAAGGACCTGGTTGAACATGGTCACCAAGAGATGAATTCCCTTATTTAAAGAAAAAAAGTGATGCTCCAGTCATCTGATGAGAACAGAAAGACTAAAGAATACCTGAATTTCTTCACTTGTGACTTTTAATAATAAAAGACTAGTAACTGGAATAGTGAAAGGGTTCTTTTCCAAAAATTTTCACAAACTGGAATTACTTCCTCTTTAAGGAAATGTAAAAGAGATGTGATGACTGTCATTTTGTCCATGCTAGGATTAGCTTTCATCACTCACACAGAAGAACCAATGAAATGGGGTTAAAATTAAGAATAGGAGCTAAGTACACCTGAAAGGGAGAAGGCTCCTTTCCTCACACAACCCTGTTATTCCTTCCTTAACTCTGCTGTATGTTTTTGACTGAATCCTTATATTCTTTAAGGAGTGGCTCAAATCAAAGGAACAGTTCTGCATCAGAAGTGAGGCTTGCTGCACTTCATTATGCATTTCTGAGCCAGTGCATTCCTGAGGAAGAGCTAAGCATAGCAGAGACAAGAACTTCATGACCAGTGGTGCACTGTACATGGAAATTCCCCTGGGCCAAGTGAGGCAAGATGCATAAAGCCCTGATGAACAGGGGCACAAGGGAGGGCAACTCAGAGCTTCCACAGGAAAGTTCTGCAGCTACAGAGGAGATATCAGAAGCATGCTTGTGCTTTACCCAAAACTCTGTGGGNATATACAGTGTTTTCATTAGCTACTAACCAAGGAATAAGCATTTTTCAGTTCCCTAAAGATTTCTGATTTCCATTCCATTATATATCATAGATTCAAACTGTAATATGGACTCTTTACTGTAATTTGTACAGTTACTCTACACCTTAATGTAGAAGTTACTGATACTTTTTTAAATTAAGCACCTCTCCAAGTGAATTGCTTTCAAGCAAACAGTTGCTGACTGCAAATGGAAAACAGTAACATCTCCACAACCAATACATAATAGCTACCTGACCAAAACAAGCATTAAAAATAAGGGTTGAAGATATCTATGGACACAGATAGCTGTGTATATGTGTGTATATACACATATTAAAAAAGGGCTGTAATAGTGCAATTTTAAGAGTAAAATCAGTTAGCATACAGAGTTCTTATTCACCATCTTCCTGCTATTGCACACAGAGACTGCTAAAAGAAATTCACCACAGGTCTAGCCCCTTTGAAGGTCTATGTATTTCATTTTAGGTGTTTTTAACACCTAAAGGTAGTACCTTGTATATTATGCTCAACATACAAGCAGATTACATTTTCAAAAATGTGATCAAAAGAAAAAAATCAATCAAAATAAAATTTCTCATTCATTATCAGGACACATTCTTCATGCCAGAAGATAAGTTCAAAAACAAAAAGCTTTACAAAATGTTGAAAAAAGAAAATTTATGAATGTTGAATGCTGCCTTAAAAAGAAACACAAACAAAAATAAAACATCAAGTCCCCAGAATCCTAGGGAAAATAAGTCCTACCAGAAAGGCTTAACAGTTTTTTTACCCTCTAGTCTGACAGAAACTTTCCCACTTCACAGATAAGGCAGCTCTTCTGTGTCCCTATCAGCATTTCCATCTTCTGGGGTTAGTTTGGTAAATGTGCCTCAGATGTTCCACATTATTTGAACAACACGAGGCATCAAGTGTGAGGCATTGTGCAAGTCATTTGTCACTACAATTAGGTATGGTCTACAAAGCTCTTCAGCAGAAACGTACATCTCTAGTCAGGCATCAGAGTGAGAATGAATGTTGAAGTGAAGCAGGAGGCAAGGGGGAAAGCCCACAAAAAGCCTTATTAAAAGTCAGTGAGGCCCAATGAGCTATATCTTAATAGAAATTTTGTGATTTAAAAAACAACTTAAATTTTCTGTTTATTTTTCCAATATCCACTTTAGAATTTATATTGACAGAACTAATGAAATCACTGAGCAGAGTAACAAGTGAGTAACAAGTACTGCATTAATCTTAAATGATTATTTAAGGAGAATAAAAAAGAAAAGGAAGAATGAGATTTTTTTTTCCATAAAATACATTTAAAGAACCACTACACTTTTCTCCTCACAATGGTCCTTTATTAATTATGCTGGAAAAGAAATTAACCAAACTTAGGTGCTAGCCTTGCAAAAATGTTTGTCAAGCATTAACAGGCACATTAAGTATTTTGAATACAGGAATTGCTTTTACAGAAATAGCTTTTCAGCATAACTGGTGCTCCAGACAAATTTGCAGTGAAGTCATGTGAGCTTTTCAAGACCTGACTGGACAAACCCTTGAGCAACAAGGCTGATCAGGGAACTGATTCCAGGGAGTAAATTAGCAACACCAAAGAAGAATAGCAACTGACACATTATTCCATCTATATTATTTTTCCTTATCACACATATTTTTAAAAGAAAGCACTTGAATAAAACTCTTTCTGCATTCTCCAACAGGAAAATAGACTCTGAAAGATCATTTCTCACTTAAGTGAAAAACAAAACAAAACAAAAAACCCACCCAAACACAACATTTTTATTGCCTATGCAAAACACAGAAGGTTTTTAATACAGAAGACAATAGATATAAAAGCAGAGGACCCAGTGCTAAGAATATTTGTTTTAAACTTGATTTGTCAAAAATCGGATTGCTTTTTAAACATCTCGCAGCAAGTATAAAAAGCACAATAATTACTGAAAAGTATTCCAAAAAGTAGTACTGGACAGTCCTGTTCCAAATAAAGAAAAACTACACAACTCAAACTTGAATATTTGACATTTGTAATGGGAGCACATTTTCTGTATAAACATATAGAAATGTAGAAACACACATAAGCACTAAAAACTTTTAAAATTAGATAAAATTAAAGTTGTGCTAAACAGGATACGTGTGCACATAAGAAAAACTTATAGTAAGAAATTATACTAATGTTCTCAAACTCTACGCCTCCATTTTTCTATTTCATTTAAAAGACTGATTTGGAGTTCCTACTCTGATGTTCAAAGATGTACTTGCCTTCCTTGAGCAATAGCAAGATATGATGCTTAAGGTAAACTTCTGCAGCAAGGAACTTATACTTTAAGAGAAAAAGTACAAAAATAATTGTGGTATAAAATTCTAAAAGGACAGTCAAGTCAGCATGTTAGATAACTAGAAATGAAAAACAGTAATAGAAGCAAACATGGGGACATGATATACTGGAGATGTAACAAAGGCAAATCTTATCATGCATTCAAATTCTATTTTTTTTGTATACTTCTCCTGCACAGAATATATAGAACAATACAAAATAAAGGAAAGTGAGAGCTATGAGGAAATATTAGAGAAAATGTAATATTCTAATTATTAATGCCAGTTAATAATAGAACATAAAATATTCCATTACATTCTATAAAGTACTATAAAATATATAAGTAATAAAATTGTTTCAAATACATAAGTCCAGATAGCAAATAGCATATCAGCAACAGCACTTCAATATTTTCATCCTGTCACACCAATGCACCCTCTGTTCTCAAAGGCCGAGAGAAAGCAGGACCTATCAGTTTTACTACTTGACTATAGAAAAGCAGTGTGTTCTGTCATTTCTGAAGGACAGTTTAGATGCTGGTTGAATGTACCCATACTCATTTCAGCTCACAAGTACTTTAGTGACAATGGCTGCCCTGCACTTGACACCAAGGCATATCTATTTCCTACCGGCAAAACCCCAACACGCAAAGCAGCGAGTTAAAGAGCATCTGTTGATGGCTCTGCCTTAGGAAGGAGAGCACTGCCCAAGGAGCCAGGGGACCCTTCCCACCCCGAGCGCTCCAGGGCCCCGTGCCAGCACCGAGCTGCAGTGGCCGGCTCCGCGCACCAGGGGACAGAGCGGGGACACCGCACAGCCCAGAGCGCGGAGGGCTCTGCTCCACAGCTCCGACCGGCACGGAGCGCTGACGGTCTGAAAGGAAACTCGAGAACTGCTGAACACACAGAAATCACACAGAACAAATACTAAAGGTAAATTCGAGAATTACTAGGCGCACAAAAACCACATGTGGCTTCAAGAAGTGCCCAAGATGCAGATGACTGGGAGGCTGCTTGCCTTGTTCTTGACCTCTTCCTTAGACATTCACTTTTGGCCATGATCAGTAACTACATGGCATTAAAACAAATGTTCGTGTTGGATCTAACACAGTACAGACAAGTCTTCTAGTCAGACAACTGATATCTGAAGTAGCAGCTCAAGGTGTGATAACAGCACAATATAGACAAGCAAAACAGAAAAAGATACATGGAAATCTATTTATGAGACTGCTGTGAGAAAGACCTTACCACTTAGAAGCCATTCTTAACCACTGACGAGAGCTTTCACACTTAGGCTGGATCCATCAAGACATTTTCCCCCGAGTCCAATGTTGTGCTTCGAGATGTAAGAGTAGACAAAGATGTAAACAGCTTGGAGTCGGCTGGTGTGGAGCCAAAACCTGGAGAAAGATCTCCAAACAGTACAGACAAATGAAGTACAGAACTCTGAAAAAGAAACGAGAAAAAAAATCAAACCTTAGACACTTGATGTCAACAATTTCCCAATGCTTTAGAATTCTGAACCTATCATCAAAAAGTTAAAAACTATCAAAATCCATTTGTTACATTTGTATTCAAAATTGCTGTTCTGCTCAGGAGCTAATTATTTTTAATGATTTTTTTTCTCCATGAGAGAGAAAAATCAAAACTGACACCAAAGTAACATCTGCTTTCCCACACTCAGCATAATCTGCATGCATCCAATTCCTTATGAAGGATTTTAATTGCACTTTAGTTACAAACATATTTTTATTAATCATATATAACCACTCTAAAATGCAAGTAATTCTGAATCGATATTTTCTTATTAGTCCTTTTATTAATTTATTTTCTTATTTTTTGTTTTCTTCTTTTCATCTGCTCAGTTAGGAGGAGGATGTGGTCAGAAAAAGAAACAAAACAATACTTTAGCTGGGTCTATAGCCTTGAGAACTTCAGGAGATTCCTTCACAATAGAAGTTTGTATGCAGCTGACATACTTGCCACAACTTGCCTAAGCAGTAGTACTTTTCTGTTCTTCTAAAGTGCCAAATTACAGTAAAAGAAAGCACTTTAGTATTTTCAATTTTACCCAGAAGGTAGATCGAGCACTTTCAACTGCTTTTAACAACTCAAGTCTCATCATGCAGTAGCAGTCCACCAATCCAGAACATCTAGTTTATATGGGGAAATTTTTTTCTTTTTAAAATTCATAGCTTGAAAAATTCCAGGAATTTTAAAATTATATAGCTTTAAATTTTTTCAGGAAAAATCTGTAAAAAACTCTGTACATCCAATATGATTTTCAGTGCTCTTATGCAGCACAAATGTATTTCCCTTTAAGGATGTGTGAACTATTCAATCATCATCAATTCTTTTATGTACAATTTGTTCTACTTCTTAATTAGTGTTTCCAAAAATACAAAAGAGAGACCCACATAAGTGCAATCTAAAAGTAAAAAGCCACATCCTGAAGATTTTAAGATGTAAAAGAGCTTAAAAGTGGGACTGTGAGACAAGCAAGAAAATTAGATAAAACTTTTGCAAATAGGAAGCAACCTGATGTTTATACAAAAATTGGGAATGTATCAAGTAATACCTTGGAAAAGCAGATCAAGTGTTTTAAAGACTTTAAATGCTTCCCTTTGTAACTGGTTAAGACAGACAAAATTCTGACTGTGAATTTTACCAGTTAAATCTTGCAACTCTAATAAAAATGTCAAGTGTTTTCCACAGTCCATGCATTTGACAGTGCAGTGCATCAAGTACACATCACTTTTACCTCTTCACACAATTAGGGTAAGCTAACATTGTTTTCTGCACAGCAGAAATGTATCACCTTCCATCCTACCTACATCAATAAACTCTGCTATTCCCTTTCTTCTCTCCTTTTCACTCCTTTTTATAAATTAAAGGTAAGCAATAGCTTAAATCAGTTCATGCCAAACCTTACATTCATCCCAGTTTGAAAGAGTGGGTCAGCTGTCCTTTAACTCCTCCCCAAATACAATCACTGGGAACAGCACTTGAACACAATCAAACCCATGCCTTATTACCCTCCATACCCAGACAGAAATCCACCCTGGCAGATGATGACATTTTTGCTCACTATCTCAAGCAAAACATACATTCACAGGAACATAATTCATTCTGTTTAGAGGCTTCCCTGCTTGCTGCCTTCAGAGCAAGCACATTAAAACACATCTTCCTTCTTTACCACACCAGATCCAATCCCCCCTCCCACCACACCACTACTCAGTAGCTCAGCTGCTTAAGGAAGAAAATAAAGTAAATTTGACTGTCCAAGCTTTAGGAAGGTACTGTCAGTTCAGCTAGTAGACTGTTTGGAAAGAGACCAGAGGGTGAGAAGCCCACGAAAACCCATGCAATGTACTCAAGTGTTTTTGCACACACTGAGAAATAACAAATTTTATATCATAGCTGCTGCCTAGAACTTCAAGAACCACCACAGCTGGATTTGAATACAACCTCTGGGATTCTACAGAATCAATCTGATCAGATTAACTCTGACTACAGGAAAAATAAACTATCAGTAAAGGTAGCAAAAAGGTCAAAAGTCTCCAACAGATGCCAGTGAAGCTTACAGTAACTACAGCATATTGCTGGTTCATTGGGCTTCATTTCCTAAGGGCAGCTGACAAGTTAAAATGTAACTATACTTTATCAGATTTGAAGCCAAAGGTTTCACACAGGTACAATTTCAGTGTTTGGGGTTCACCCCTACAGAAGATTTATGAAAAGTTAAGATGTAGAACATGAAATAAAGAAACATAATAAAGTTGAAAATACACGAGGTTTGCTATCATAATGTTCAAGAAATAGTACAAAAGAAACCTGATGCTACCTCCAAGTTTTCATATCTAAAAGAATTCAGAGCTCCTCTAACAACCTGAATTGGAAAACAACTAAAAATGAACTCCACTTCAGCTTTTGAGCAGCAATTCAGACGCTTCAATTCAGTGCACATTGCTAAGCGTAGGAGAGGTGGTACAGCAGATCACTTCCAAAAACTTCAAGGATGGGGATTAATACTAATGTTCTTCATTTAAGAAGATACATACAACACACTAAACTAGAGCCTTCTTTATAATTACTGGCCCAAAAGATTTAATAAGATGATACTTCAAAAGAAAGAAAGAAATACTAATAGTTTCAGCCATCTGCTAGAAGTGGTGTTTCCATGCTACAAACCCTAACCAGGCTTCAATTGTTTGCTTTTGCACAAGTAGAATGAAGATGAACCATATCAGTTTTTGTGACATCATTTGAGAAATTACAACAAGAAGCTTGAAGTTTAGGGGCAAATATTTACATAATGGCACTATGGTCACCCAAACCTGTGCTGACCCATAACTTCAGCGTATTCTAGAGCTAAGTAACTTGCTGTCACAAGCACTCCTAAGATAACACACCACCCCTGGTGAGCTCTGGTCCTCTTCCCAGCTTACACCACCTCTCACACAGGAGGTAGAAGGAAGAAAACAATATTGTTAACTATAAACTAGATTTATTATACAACATATTGACTATATACAAGACTTCCCTGTTACAGACCAATTATGCTTTTTTACAGCATGGGGAAATGATACCAGAAGGCTGGAAGATTTCCAGTGGCTGACCAGTCCCTTGTTCTCCCAGCCTTTTCCTCATCAGCAGCATGCACTACCTGACTATACAGAGCTTATGGCTTGCTGTCCTCCCAAGTAAGTGATACTGGTGACTAACATCAGAAATAGCAAAAAGAGCTTGAGAGCACCTGAATATTACAGAAGCCACTTTTAAGCTAGTTACCTCATAAAACTGGATGTCGCGAGAATAAATAGGGGAAACAAAGTTTCCCAGGCTCCTTATGCCCGAATCTACTCCATTTCCTTACTGAAGCTTGGCACACTGGGTATCAAGAGAAGATTTTTAGTTACAACTTGGTTCTTTTGCTTCCTGTAAAAGTTCTAAGTATATTAATAGTGTATAACAATAATCAACACCACAAACTAAAAATGGTACATGATGAACATGAAGTGTCACTAAATACTGTCAAGAACAGCAACAGTAGCCATGCAATATTCTCCCAATTTCACCAACCATCTCCTTATTCAAAAACAGCTTTTTTCCACTCCACAATCCACACAACCAGGGAGGCTGGGTGGCTGCTGATCAATTAACTGTGAGGAACCACAAAAGTCGTAAATAGGAGAGACACAGGGTCACTTATGCAAAAACCAAGCCTTCAGGGGGCTTGGCCAGGGAGAACTTCATTAAATACAAGTATTTCAACTGGAAGATGCATAGATCATTGGCATGAAATTAATGTAGGTTCAGATTTTACATAACTGATATGGAAATGAAATAACACTCACACGGCAAATCAAGATCACCTAAAAGGATTCATGGGACAAGAAGAAAAAACTGCACATCTCAGTCATAACAAAACTTTGGAATATAGCCAACCACTTGCACCTGAGAACTGCATGTATTTTACTGGTTCAACACTTTCTTCTTCCAAGAATTACAAATACCTTTCCATTTACAAACTGACAACATTCAGTTGAAAAATACTCAATCGAAAATTTGTAGTGAAGAAGGCTTTCCAAGATAAATTTGAGGACTCGGCACTAAATGGGTAATAATTTGACCATGATAAGTCAAAATGGGTTTTTGAATTCTCTTTTCCTTAGTTAGCACAAAAAGGGACTAGGTAAGTGAATCTCAAATCATATGCACTGGGCCAGGGCCACAAACTCTGCCTGTTAATTGAATCTTTACCGTAACTTTTTATCTTATGGAGTCTCATTTCAAAGTATTAGAAGAATGCAAAAAACTCAAGACTCTCTTTTTACCACAGCATGGTGGATATTTCCATCTAGGCCTAGGACCTTTTCAGTTTCTCAAATTATTCTTTTTAGAAAAATTGCCTTTACTGTGCCACAAGACAAGGAATCCACTAGTGATGCAGTTATACCCTTCCAAGATGCCAGTGCCCTCTGATTGCTCCTTTACCCCTGCTATTTTCTGACTGCTGATTTAGAGCAGTCTCCTCAGCTGTAGTAAGTACAGAACCAAATATTTTGCCCCACTCCCCCCCAAAAGTGACCTTAACTATCTTTTATTACACAAACTATTAATTTGGACTAGCAATCTGAGTGAAAGTATTCCTTGCTGCTTTTCAAGAAACTGCAGCAGAGAAATACTTTCTCTGCAAGTGATCTGCAAAGGACAAAGAAATTAAAGTTCTTTTCTCTTAGTATGAGAGGTTGTAAGCAATTCAGATGTTCAGACTACCTTAAAGAAATGTTGCTTCCACTAGGAAAATAGCTAAAACTGAGTCGTATTTAGAAATTTGTGGTGGAACACAGGTATTTCCAAGAGAAGAAATGAGTAAGGCCCCAGCTTGCCTAATCTTATGTTCCCTAGAATTTATCAACACTGGTGCCTTCTTTATTTCATATGCACTAGGAAAGGAAAACAGGAGACCCTTCTCAAGAACAACACCAATCACCATCTCCTCAGATGCGCTGCTGCCTGCAACAGTGAAACACAACAGCACCTCTGGAGTGTTTGCATTCATCTGAACACCAGGCTTGCCACCATCTACAGTAACAAAGTTTCAGCCCCAGGGAAAGTGAGAACTTCCCTGAGTGTGCAGAGAAGGCAAGAAGCTTTAAACTCTGACCTCTGCACCACCACCACTCTAGCAACAACTCAGAAAATTAAAAAAAATGCTAAATGGCTTTAGAAACTAAACTCCTTTTTTCCCTTCTTACAATATACATTGCAAGCACAGCTAAACTAAAAATGAGCCTGAAACTAAACAAATTAGATCCAAAGAGCGGGTCCTTATATCACACCTTCAAACTGCTTTTGGCAATTTCCTATTTTTCAAAGTATCTCAAACCAAAAAAAAACAATCCCTTTTTATCCAATCAGCTTTTGGAGATCAGCATCTAGCAGGGTTCAAGCACTTGAAATTAAGGAATGATAAAAAAAATCAACATCTTATGTAGAACATTTCTTCCCTTAATAGACTGTTAAGGCTCAAAATATATTCTCTTTTTTCAAAAAGTGCCAGAAACTATAAAACACTGACCAGTTCTGTTACTGTATCTACACAAAGAAAAATGTGGCAATTTTTCTTAGTTATGATATAACATTGGGAGGAACCAATATGAACTTCATGCACATTCAGTACCAAGGTCTATATGAATTAAATAAATAACACCTCCCCACTGCCCCACACACACCAAAAAAAGCCTCATCACTTTAGTCCCTTGAACAAAGCAGGAAGCTGCTTTCCCCACTTCCTCCCCCCAAAGCACCTTCAATAGAGGTTAAACTCAGATTCTATATACAAAAAAACAGTTCTTCAAATATGCTGACCAGACAACGATGAAGCAGAACATCAATAATGTCTAATATAGCAAATATAACATCAGTTAGCAGATTTCTTAGCTACTCAAGCAATTGCAGAAAAACATTTCAATTGATATATCCCAACCTAGTGCAATTATCTCTGGCCTCTGGAAATAAAATACAAATACTGCACAAAAAGCAGCAGTGCTAACTGCTTTTGAACTACAATGAGTGGGGACTTTGTTGTACCTGCAGACCACCTCAACCCATTCTTTTTTCTTAAACTGTAGAGTTGATGGCATCTGTATTTACACAGGGTGAGATATGAACTTGCTTTTTCACTTTAAAAAAAAGCTCAGATGAGGCCAGTCTGCATTCTCCAGCATAACAATAACAAACATTAAAGTAGCTGAATTATTACCTATGTTTCTAGGCACAAAACATTATAAAAGTCCTAGTGATTTCTCTCTCTCTGCATTTTAGTCTTCCCATCATAATCACATAGTAGTTTTCATACAGCCACCTGCAAAATTCAAAATGTCTTGTGTCCCTAATATATTCTTAAACTTGGAACATCCATATCAGTGAGCTAGAGTCACAAAGATTTTATGCCTTTAAACTGCATAAGTTATACATAAGAGTTTTCTACACTAGATACGGTTTGATGTGAACATGCAATAAAAGCTACTTTCAAATTATGGAGAGTGGAACATACTTGAAAACTGATCTATTTATACTTAATTTTAGAAGGCAAGACAAGAGAACAACAACTTGCACTATGGCATAACACAGAACACGCTATGCAATACCTTCTTTAGATACCCTCCTGGGAGATACAAGGCTGAGCTTCAAACTGGATCAAATCAGTTGCACACAATTTACCTCAGCACCACAAAAATACAAGTAGAATCTGCCTAACTGGTGGTTTGTTTACAGATTTTGAATTATAGACTATAATATCATAGCCTGGTCACGACTTACAGGATGAGAAGTGTTCATAAATGCTTTCAAATAAGGTTCTTTTTTCCCCTAATGCAGCAAAGGCTCAAAACGATACAAAAGTGCTAAAGAAATGTGCAGGTAAAAATTCTCAGTTTCCTGCACCAAAAGCTTTGTTTTATTTATTTTGTGCTTCTGTTTACCCAGATTTCTGTTCCCACTTGCTATCCACCACTCTCACCCTCCCCAGCTATTCACCTATCAATTCTGCAGTAGGTGCATGTAAACATATATAAACATACACACAAATACGTGTACCAAGTCCATCCAAAAAGACATCTCTGATTCCCAATTTTATATGCAACATCTACCACCAAAGTAATTTCAAACAGAGTGGCAGTGGTAAGGTCTAAACTGAAGAAACAGAGGGAATGGGGCAAGATCTCCATGATTTCTGTGTCAAGAAACAGAGTACCAGGTTTGCCACATCCAAATGAAGATGTCATGGAGACGTACACATACAGCTACTCCTGTGAAGAGTGAGAGCAACTCCCTTCTCTTTATGAGCTGATGTGGGGTATACAGGAGCCCCCAACAGCCATCACGGGACCAGTGACCCTCATCACCCTATCCCAGGGAATAAACAGGCCAGTCAGCAGTCACAGTGCACAGGGCAGTAATCCTTCAGCTTTTTGGATGACTCTGGTTTTGGATGATGTCTACAGAGGCAGCAATCTTAGTATTTTTGCTTACAGCATTTTTTTTTAACATAATCAGCATTACTTGCAGATTAGTTCAATTAAAAATCATGAAAATTCTGTCAAAATGTCTAGCTGCCATGGGCACAATCTCAGCAGTTCTTTCAAATTTATCACAAGAGTAGAAGTGGTATTGATAAGGTCTATTCTCATGAAAGACAAATAAAACTTACAGGAATACTTCAGCTATCTTCCATGCTAATGCCTCTAAAGAGACGCAGCCTTTGTCCAGATCTCCTGTTAGCTACAAGTTTTCTTTAGGACATGGCATTTACAAAAGAAGATGCTTTATTTTGCAGAACTGGACAACACCAGTGGAGAAAAAAAGTCACTCTTTGCAATAACAACTTCAAATGCAAATTCCTGAGGACTCATTTTATCAGAACATTCCCAAGCTTTATAGTATAGATATTCCTTCACTTAAAAAAAAAAATAAATTTAATCTATTTTAACAGTTTCCCACATTGAATTACTAGGGCCTTATCTTCTGGATCAGGTAAAATAAAACTATCTCTATTTGTAGTTTTTATGCTCTCTCCAGCTCTTATTTTATAAACATATCCACCTTATATTCAGTTACTCCAAACAAACTAACTTGACTGCATAGGGCTGGCAAAACCCACACAATTATTGTCCTTGAGACTCCTACAAAAAACCAGCAGTGAAAGTTCAACAGCAGGAAATCACTGAAAAGCTAAGCAAATGGGATTGCATATTGCAAGGCAGGTCTTACCCATAACCTCACGAGGATCTGTTTAGCACACACCCACCATTTTATTTTGTGCTCTTCTCCCTTGCTTACTTGCATGCTGCTGGGGGACCTCTGAGCTCCTTGAATGCTCTCTGCACAAGTGTGACTAACATCATGCCCACTGGCATCCAAACTATAGCAGGCCCAAGAACTGCTGGCACAAGTGATACTCACTCAAGCTGCATTTAACCTACAGCTTCTCTTCCCCCCTAATGTAACATAGGTGAGCAGTAATATTTTTTGTTGTAAGTTGCAGTTTATGAAGACAAAGAAACCTTGAGAGGACTATGAAAGGAAAACAGGATCTCTAAGGTTTACCAGCAAGATACACCCATCAGAGTATTAAAAATCTTTTATAAAGTCCCACTGGAACCTTCCCTGGAATACTGTATAGAAGTCTGGCCAATGCATGCCAAAAAGACTAATTAATATATGAAGAAGGCAATTACAGCATTTTAGTATGATAAGGTGAACAAGAAATCTCACCCAAACAAGAGAGAGTCTAGTTTATCTGGTTTAGCAAAATTATACTATTACTCTCTAGAAAAACTCTCAAGACAAGGGGAAACAAACATTAAAACCAAAAAATTGCTACCTAAGATGAAAAACAATGTTGGCAACTGCCACTGACAAACTGCTTTAACATACAATTGCAAATATTCTCCAAGTAGCAGTTATTCAGTTTTGAAGCAGCCTTCCAAACAATAATTATTTTTATATCATGACCATCTCATATAATTTCATTTAAAAAAAAAAAAAAATCTAAGAAGAGAGAGGAGAAAAAGGTCCAAGCCAGGAGTCTTCTTTCATTTTCTGGAATACAGGGAGTAAGGAGAAAATAGGCCACCACACTAACTCCAAAGTGACCACCTGCACCACTCAAGTGGCATGTCAATAGTCCCAAGCCTACTGCTAGACTCTTGTCTGTAGCTATTTCAAGCTAGGCCAGCCCCAGCTCTTGAAAAGTAAAATTCTCTTACACCTGTATGGACCAGTTGCCAAAGCAGCAGCTGGAATGATGGAAGAAATGTCCTCCTGCACCAAGGTCTGTGCAAACTCCATGCAACTCAGCTTTGATTATTGTCACTAACCACAAAAAACAATTCATGTTGCTTCTGGTGACAAGAATGAATACTCATGTAAAGAACAAACCAATAAAACCCCAAAGCTTACAGCAACAGCATCAGGGCATCAGGTCATTGTACCAAGGGAAATATTTAGACATTTCAGAGAACCTCTAACTCAGCTTTAGAAGGTTTGGTTTTGTTCTTAATACTTGTTCCTCTTCTATTTTGGCATGCAAACATAAATCACTAGGAAAAACTAGGGATAAACAAAAATCTCTCAAAACTGAAGCCATGTTCAGAGCAAACACTGTTGTTCAACTAGCTCAAGGGGATTTTTTTCCTTTTTGATATCTTCCAATGATGGTATTGGACACTTGCTGTTTGAGACTGGATTCTATCATTCTTTCTGGGAGGTGATCATGTCAGAGGGAATTAGGATTATAATAGATTTGGGGGAGGGGAAGGAAGGAAGGAAGGGGAGGATACCACAAGTCTTAGAGGAGACAGAGCTATATGGCAGTACACAGACACTCAGACAATTAACTATCAAGCACTGAGGACAAGCAAGCTAAACACCAGAAAGAATAGCTCTTTTAGTCAATATAGAAAGGCAGAAGCAACCCTAGCTGAGTCAGTCTGGCTAACATCTATTACTGGAGTTCATCAGGATTTAGAGCAAGACCAGACAAGAATAACGCTGAATTCTAAAACCTCCTAACATTGCAACACTTCTCCAGCCCACTGTGATTCCCTGGGAGGGCTATCACAGATACAAAAGTTGTGAAGGCTCAAAGTTGTTTAGGTGCAAGCAGGCAGAAGCTGCACAGAGCAGCAAACCACAGCCAGGCCGTGTGCTAGGCCAGCTGCCATCCCACTGACAGATAAGCTACATCACATTTTCTACTGGTAAGGCAGCCCAGTAACTACAGGTACAGGGTCACAAACCCTAAAATAATATCCTCATTTTTCTCACAGTAACTCACATAACCCACATGAGCATATAGCTCCTTCCCCTGACATTATCTGCACAATACCTATAGTTTCTTTTCAACTAAGGCTTAAACTGCTAAAAGCTGCTAAAAACTCATGGCACTCTAAGCTAGAAGGAGCACATCATACACCCATGTTCTGTATTATGCAAATCCACTTAAGCAAAAAGTTTGCCTTCATGTCTCTTAAGGAACTCAGACAAAAAAAATTGAACTTGTCCTTTGGTCCTTTATGCAATAATGAAATGATCTTCACCCGGCAAGATGATGAAGACAAAACTCCTTGAAATACAAAGCTAGACATAAAATAGACAACTCCTGCCTGATGCAGAACACAGTTTTCCAAGTTGTTTTCCTTGATGCATAGCCACTGAAGGGAATTATAATCTTCTTAAGTTCTTAGAAAAAGTAAATACAGACAGCATGATCTCAACTGTATTAGCAAAAACTTTCAGCATACCAATTAATTTTATCACCCCAAATTAGAAAGACAAGCATTCATAGTGAAATAAACATAGGGAGACCACTCTAGAGCTGTTGAAGCCTAGCAGGAGGACTCTGCAAAGCATTAATATAGTAACATAAAAAATTAACAGTTCTACTTTTTGCCTTAGCCTCTACAACCTACAACTTCCCTTCTTAAAAGTATTACACTATTAGACGAAAACCAGCTATCACCATGCTTTGGTTCACTTAGGCCAAGCAAACAGAAACAGAATTAATTGAATTTTTCAACTTTACCTTAACTAACCTCACAGAAGAATTAAACAACTTTTCTTTTGAAATGAAGCTCAGCAACGATGTTCTACAACATCCCAGAGCAACATACCACTACTGCTCCAAGGAAACCACTTCCAGAGAAGTCAGCACAGACTTTAACCAAATCAATTTTGGAATATAAATAAGGAGTCATTCACAGCAGCAATTTACCCAGGGAAGTCAGTTGTCTACTGGCAACAACCACCATCAAGCACCACTAAGGACCTCTACAAACCACAGATAAAGGAAGTTTTTGACATTGAAAATGTTGTTCTCATCTTTAAATACGTGACCTACTAAACCTGCAACACAATTTTTACAGAGGGGTTTGTTTCCTTCCTGAGATAGTGTCACAAGATAAGAATCAGTGTGGTTTCACAGTACTTGGTCAACAATCTTCCACAAAGATTCTGAACTATTTGGCACATACCCTCAGCATGGCAGTAACAACGCAGAAGCAAAGCGACTGAAACAGTGTACTGAGGAAATGACACGGTGAGGAAATACTTCTTAAGAAACTACAGTCAATTTCACTCTTTGCTCAGTCCTCAATCAGCAAATCACCTTCTTTCTCAAAGTACTCTAGATACTCCATGAAGTCTGCAGCAGGGAGATGTGCAGTGCACAAAGAAGTAAAGAACTCATTTTCTGATTTCGTATATTTCTTCCCTAACATCCATTTGAGATTTGTAATTCTGCAGAAGTCCAGGTTACAATCTCGCTGCCTCATCTCCAGATTGCCTTATTATTCTTCAAGATCATATTAGCAAATTGCTTTTGCAACTCCCTCACTATGAGCGACCACCAAAATATTTGAGATGTGTTGGGTTTTCAGGAGTTTATGTTTTCTGTCTGATTCCTTAGGATGTTTTAGTTAGAGCTACCCTGATTGTCAGACAGTCATTTCTGGTCAAGACACAAACTGAACTGCCCACTGAGCAACAAAAACTATCACATTACCAAAATACTAGGAACATAAACATGAAAGTGGAGAGGGGAAAACTAATCAAGCCCCTACAATACTTACAGCCACACAAGCAGGCCTATATGAGGCTGCAAAAACTGTGGAAGCCAAACTTGGTCCTAAAAGCACCTCAGAGCGGCTCCATCAGCGAGGCGCTGCACACTCAGCGAAGGGCGCGCACACATGTCTCCTAGTTTGTCGCTCAAGTCTCCCAAGTTTCACCCGAAGGCGGGGGAGCGGACCAGCTGCGCGGAGGGCGGCGCGGGCGGCCGGGGGCGTCGCTGCTGGCCCGCACCGCCCTCCCCACCAGGAGCCGGGACGCGCGTTTCTCCGCCGGAGCCCCCGGGCACCCCCAGGCGGGGCGGGGCCGGGAACAAAGCCCGGCTCCGTGCCACCCTCCCCGCTCCGTCCCGCCATTCCCGGCCGGCCTGGCCCGCTCCCAGCCCCGCCATCCCCTGCGGCGGCGGCTGCGCGGCC
>VZTB01012671.1:380284-403521 GCA_013397245.1 Thryothorus ludovicianus
CGCCCCCGGAGAGCAGGATCGCTGCCGTTAAGAAGGCCGATATCCTCAAGGTAGCCGGGAATCAAACGGCTCTGTGGGCACGCAGCAGCATGGCTGGGAACTACCAAGGAAATGTCCTGGCTACTGAGGCCCCGCAGAGGTCCCGCCGCGCCGTGCCCGTGCC
This sequence comes from Thryothorus ludovicianus, assembly GCA_013397245.1. Taxonomy (NCBI): domain Eukaryota; kingdom Metazoa; phylum Chordata; class Aves; order Passeriformes; family Certhiidae; genus Thryothorus; species Thryothorus ludovicianus. The sequence goes on from VZTB01012671.1 coordinate 380,448, forward strand.
GTCAGGGCGCTCCTTTCGCCCGTAGGAAGCGGTCGGAAAATCCGCCCTTCCCCCAAGCGAATAAGGGCAAATATTTGTGTCTCGGCCAGCTGCACAAATGCTGAGATACCGCCTTTTTGCCAGGAATTACTCGCGTTGTTCTACCAACGCGAGCCGCCGAGCTTCCCCCGCAGAAGCAGCCTGGCTCCCGGGAAGCCTGCGGGCCAGGGCAAGGCAAGCTGCCGCCACCCCTGCATGGCACATAAAGCACTCGGACTGCTCTGGCTATTGGATATTCGCTTTGATTTCACACAGTTCCCACAGCCGCCAAGCCGCAAGGTTTATCGCAATGCACTGGCAGCGAGGCGGAGTAATAAGATAATTCTCAACATCATTCTCAGAAAACTGAGCTGCTTACTAGGACTGGCCAGGATTTCACTAATGGAAGAGGTCTGATGGTTGGAAGTAACAATGTGTTTCTAAACAATGCAAAGATCTGGGAGGCAATGATGATAGAAACAGTACCAGAGTTAACATTTTAACTGGTTAGAAAGTAACTATCTTTTCTGTTAAAGTGCCTCAAAACTTCCAAGCTTTTAAAAAAAACAAGGGGGGGAGAGGAAGAAGGAAAAATAAATACAAGGAAAGTGTGATAAAATAACATGAGATTTGCAAGACAGTATTAGAAGGAATCCTGAAGTCAACATATTCCCACTGTTAAACCTAAGCCTGTCATGCAAGTACTGTATTATAATAAGCATTTCCAACAAAACCAGAACTGAGTGAAAAGTACAAAGAACAAATGCACCAGCACAACAGTTGTAACAACTTCTATTAGAATTTCAAAGTTCTGTACCACACTTTGTATGATTATAGTTTATTTGGAGTAAAAGCCGCTCCATGCTCAACTACTTATGTCCACGTGCTGCCATACCCTTAAGACAGATGATGTACATCAACTTGCAGAAACCAGTAGGAAAAGAAAGCAGGAGAGGAAAAAAATAAAGGTATCCTGGTAGCTGAGGTTAACTCTTCCCAGTAGATTTAAGAATTTTGTGGAGTACTTCTTACTGTATTTTAACATTTGGGCTACAGCCCAAACATGGGTGATAGCGCACCAAACAAGAAAAACAAGATTCATTGCTACTGATGTTGCGCATCATTTCAGACAATTGGTTGAAGCAAAGTACAAGTTCTTCTGATTTGGAAGTTATTCTGAGTTGGGGGCTCAGCGATCTTCCCAATAAATGCATGTAACTGAGACAAGAGCAGCAGAACCTCAGCACCAATGAAAATCAGACCACTGGTATTTAACCCTCAGCACCTGAACTTCACAGGATGTACACTTCCAGAACCCAAACACTCCTTTACCTGCCAGCTTTACAAAATAGCTCTAAGGATTAGTTAACATGTAAAGTAATTTTCAAAATACATTACAGTACCAGTTAATATTAATAGCAATCATTATCTGTGTGGGTAAAGTCCTTAGTAATTGAGGCTTTGACTATCAGCTCCTCAAAGACACCCACTCTTGGTTCTTGCTGATGTGCCATAATGCTTCAGGCAAATAACTGATTCTTTGTTTGCCACCAGTTGTAGTAGTTACAACAATGCTCCTTTTTTTTTTGGTATGAGGCACTGTTATTTCCTCATTAGGGAGAGATTTTTCCAACTACAGTCCTGTTAACTCTTGGCAGCCACCAGAACCTCAGCTGTTGCATTTTACTGTATTGTCCAGAGCACCAAGCAAAAAACAACAGAAAAAAAAAAAAAGTAAAATCACTATTCACATTGTTCTGTGTACTTGAGTACATACACTTCCAGTACTTGTTTTGGAGGCTTTCCTTACCAGGTCAGCGTTTACCCCAACTCTTTCATATATCTCATAGTTTTAGTTATGTCTTACACAGTATTGTAACTTATTTGTTAGTTTTACAGTGGAGTTGTATAAAACCTGTCACTGACTGTTAAAAAGGGGATGAAAAAGATTTTATCAGAAAGATAAACTTTTAAACCACTTGACAGACTTCACAGAGCTCACACTAATAATTCTTTGAACTCCACCTTCAAGTTCTGAGTAGTCACCACTTTGTTTTGCAAAGTACTGCAATTAGAAACCGTGTGACTTTCACACCTTCCAACTTGTTAACCTAAGTAATCAGTTCATTTTAAGAGAATCTCATCGTTTAAAAGTTTTCATTTTTCCTTTGAGGCATCTCCTTCAGAAGAAATAACTTCCAATTTCTAAAGATTAACTATCAAGTTTTTGTATTGCAGTATTTTGAATTTCTAATATATTCTTCATTCTTACATGATACTAAGTCATAAAAGATAAAAAGTTTAAAGCTATAGATACGTGAGTTGTAATACTTCTAAAATTAATTTTGACTCCTAAAGTGGCCCAAAAATACATAACTTTATGCAATTACAAATAATTTATCATTTTTGTGTTTAAAACAACACAGAACAGCAATTATAAAACAGCTGCTGAAGCATTAAATCACCATTGTGCCTATTGTTAAAACAAAACAGTTCAAGATCCCTGAGAATTCTTCTTTTAAGAATCTAGTGCATAGATTTCTAAACAAAAAATGGCATATTGCATAATGGCACCTGTTAAAGCAGAAAGCAGAGAAAACAGTATTCAAGAAAGGGGGCAAATATCTAGCCTTAAGCCTTGCAAGAGAACAACATTTTATGTTTATCAGAAGGACCTGGTGATGCCATCATCGATTTACAATCACCGATTGTAAACTGATTGTAAAAGTTCTCATAGTTGCAAGAAAGATAGCATGAGTATAAAGGAAGTTGTAAAAATAGACCAGAGGGTCAGAAGGGGTGTTCTTGTTAACATTTCTTTCAATGAATGAATTCCAAAAAGAGGTCTTGAGTAAAGAGAGTGAAGTGCCAAGAATGTAGATATGCTCTGCTATCTATGCTGCATATGGCCCTACAACTGAAGTTCTAAGCCAACAAATGGATGTATGTAGCCAGGTGAAACCTTTAAGTACCTCACAAGCAAGCTGTACTAGACAAGATTTTTAAATGGATGCTACACTCACCAGTTTGCTGCATTATTTTAATTTTTTTTTCCATTAGAAGAGACTTGAAGACAGTAAAGTGAGAAAACTGAGTGGACAACGATGAATTTTACAACAGAGAAGCAAAACAGCAGCTCATTCATCGTGATTTTCTACAGTAAAGAAGTCTGATTGCCATTTTCTCCCCACTGAAGCTCCCTATTTAGAGAAAGTGCAATTCATAAGCATGTCCTACCCCATAAAAGTCCAAGTTTTAAAAAACCATTGTATTCTTTGCCTAGAGTACTGAAAGATAAGTGGAAAAAAGAATGAAATAAGTTGTCCTAATAAATGTGCTATAGTCCCTTAAACAAAACTGTCTTGATCTGATGAGGCCAAAATCTTCTGCCTTCCAACTAATAATGTGTATCATGGATGGTCACGTATAGGAGAATGTTTCATTAGCATGGGCCCCAGTGACAAGCCTGATAACACCAATTACTTCCAATCTCATTTAAATTAGAAATGTATTTATTGTATGGTAAGAGGCATGAATAAAAGAACCTCACTATACATAGTTTCTGGCTCTGTCCACCCATCTTGTTTCAAGAATCCAATCTCTACAGCTTTCATTACACCATTTGCCCTAGGCCCTTCACATGTTCACAGTGTTCATTTTATTCTCCACCAATTTCAGACCTTCAGTCTCAAAAACCTGCCTTCTCCTATCTTCAGGCACGGACCCTTTTGTGTACAGCCACCAGAAAGCAGCAATTTAAGGCAAATTCCAGGGCAGACGATGGCTTGCTCCAGGAAAGGCTTAAATAGTGTGGTACATTCCACAGACAAGTACGGGCACATCAGCATATGGTGAACTCAACCCACGGTACTGCTTGTTTACGAGAAAATGCCAAGGCACGTATTGCACTATCAAAACCATATTTTTTTCCTCAACTTTTCCTTATTTCTCATAAACTGCAAAGCACCCACTAAAGCTGCCATTTCCACGGCATTATGTAGAATCAAACACACAACTTCCTAAACTTCCACTCCAAGACAATCCTAGCCACTAAATTTATACCATTTTCGAGCTCAAGAGTTGCCCACAAGACTCTTGCTTAGTCCTGATTCAGAAAAACTCCTTACTTAGGCAACAGAGACCCTTTCCTTTTAGGAACTTCTGGCCACGCATATCTCGCAAGCGGTTCACAAAGCTGCGGGTACCGTACCTGGAGCAGNCCCGGGCCCGGGCCCGGCCCCGGCGGCGACGCGGCCCAGGTAACTGCGCTGGCTCGGTGTCCCTGCCGCGGGGAAACCTGGCGGCACCGGGGGCGGCGAGGCGGCGGGCGAGGCGGGGGGCTCGGACTAGGGGAAGGGGATTCCTGTCAACCGTTCGGTCGCCCCTGCCCTGAGCTCCCCGCGGGCCGGTGCCCTTGAGGCCTCTCGGGGTCTGGGCGGGGGCTCCCGGCCGGAGGTAAAGAGGTGTTTTATGTCTGACCCTGAGCCAAGGATGTGCTCAGGTACCAATGGCGTCCTGGCCTGTATCAGGAATAGTGTGGCCTACAGGACCAGGGAAGTCACCATCACCCTCTGCTCAGCTCTGGTGAGGCAACACCTCAAGTATTGCCTTGAGATTCGTGCTCCACAATTCAGGAAGGGCGCTGAAGTGCTGGAGCATGTCCAGAGAGCTCGGGAGGGACCTGGAGTGCAAGTCTTATGAGGAGTGGCTGTGGGAACTGGGGTTGTTTATCGTGGAGAAAAGCAGGCTCGGGGACAGCTTTATCTCTGTCTACGACTGCCGGAAAGGAGGTCGTGACCAGGTGGGGATCGGCCTCTTCTTCCAGGCAGCCAGAGGCAGGGCAAGGGAGCATAGCGTTAAGATGCGCCAGAGCAGGTTTAGATCAGATATTAGACGAAATTTCTTCTCAGGAAGAGTCATTAGATATTGGAATGGACTGCTCAGAGGTTCTGGAGTCACCGTCCCTAGCGGTGTTTAGGGAAAGACTGGACATGGCACTTTGTGCCACTGTCCAGTTGACAAAACTGTGTTCAGCCCTGGATGACCTCAGAAGGCTTTTCCAACGCAATTGATTCTGTGATTCTCCGTTCCCCTGGTGCCGATGTTCTCTCCCAGCTGTGCTTCTCCTGGCCAGCTGGTGCCCGGCGGTGTGCCCGGCTCTCAGGGTCAGGTACCTCAGCACAAACCTCTCACGCTGGCCATCAGCTGGGCAGCACCCGTGAATTACATCCGTGTGAACCAGCAACACAGCCTATTGTCTGTGAAACCCTGAGAAATACTCTTGAAAGGCACTTACTGATCTGTCAGATGTCAGCTATTTGCAAGGCTGGTTGGAGGGACCAAAGCAGGCTTTTCTGAAGTAAAAGGACTGAGCTGAGTTGGGATCTGACTAAGTACAAAGTATTTTGTGCTCTCATTTTTAGAAGCATTGGATTTTTTTAATAATCTATTTCATGTGACATTTATGGACAAAAGGCACTGCTTTCTTAAGTATAGCTGGGTGACAGTATAGAAGCCACCAAGTGTGAAAGATGTTCAGTTTTTCGATTGAAAAATGCCCCCAAACTGTTTTTTTGTCCATTCTTTTCTATTTTATTTCCCTAATGAAAGAGGGAAGTACCTAAGCCTTATGTTCCGACAGAGGAGGAAAGAAGACTCCTCAAGGAATGTGCTGAAGAGAGTTTCCGGTACAGAGGTAAGTTCACTTTGCTGGAAAACTTGATGTTTTTCCTTCCATCTTTAGCTTTTGCTGTTACCTGTGGCATTACAGAGGGCCTGGGTCAATATAGCACATTAAAAAGGTTCACACGTATTAGAATTGTGTCCCAGGAAATGCTGATCCTTGTAGTATTTACTAAGAGTTTGCAGCAGTTTGTAAAAGTTGCAACATAATTTCTAAGTTTCATGCCTTATAAAAAGATCTCTTCATATTTTAAGTTAATATGCTTATTAAAAGTCTGAAAATAGATCTCATTAATGAGTCTCATATTACTGGATTTTCTTTTTTGTGTTATTTCTGCATTTTTATTTTAATTTTCTCTTGTTATCTTTAACATGCAAGAATAAAATAATTTAACTTACTATCATTGCTTTTCATCTTTATAGAGACTTGTGAAGAGAACGATATATAAGTAGTCTCTCTGTTCAACTTTTGGAGAAATTGCTGTGTCTGTGCACAGTGTCTGTGACCCTAAGGTTCAAGGCATGCTTGATTTTTGTTACCTGCTGTTTTATCACACACTAGTAGGTTAATCTTGATAGGTGGCTTGGCAAAAACCAGGACAGATGAAGAATTTAGCAGTTGATTTGCTAATTTTAACACACTGGGGCTCTGATTTCTCAGTACTCTCAGGGACAGCTCCTAAGGCATTGTGATTTTGAAATAATGATTCAAAGTTCTGTTTTATCTTTCTCCATTGGTTTGGCATTCTCCTCATCCACTTTTACACAAGTACTTAGAAATCTTCAGCATATTTGCCAAAATGTAGCCATTTTCCATATAATTTTATATAAGTGAAAGAGGCAGGTCCATTAGTGGTACAATGATGATTGGTTATGATTCATTGATACTCTCTCTTCTGGAAAACAAAGAGGAGAGAGAGTTGTTTGTTCCTGAGCTGTTCTGCTGCTTGGCAGTGTAGCTCATTGCCCTGTGCATCTTTATATAGTCACTGAAGAAACAACATGTAGGTATTACTTGAAAGCCCTAAGTTAGTTTCTTCAGTCATTTCTCTTTAAGGAGCTACAACAGTAACAGATTTTTTTTTCAGGGATTGTGTACTGTGCTGTTATCTCGCTGGGAGAGCCTAAAGTCCAGCACTGTTTTCTAGGTCTCCTGTCTTTGTTTCCCTGTTCTGCATACACACACTAGACTGTTGTATTCACTGTATTAAATACATATTACTTGAACTCCCCTTTGCAAGAAGCTGCTTGTGTGACTGCCCTGAAATCCTCATTTTGTATTGTGTCAGCTTTTGTTATTCACTGAAGTTATACATTTGTGTATTTTTAGTTTGTTTATTCAAATTTCAAGCTGTAGCAAATTTTACTCATTTTTACAAACATCTGTGTTTTGACATAGTTTCTCTTGACAGCTTCTGCCACTAGTCATTTCACAATTCAGTTTAATTTTGTGCCCTACTGGAGTTACTAGTTTGTAATCCCATTATTGTATAAATTCTTACACTCTTAAAAATTCATACTACAACCTTCAGCTTTATCCTTTGCACTTCTAATCTTGCTAACAAAAATCATACTGATACAAGGTTTTCCCCACAAAAAATATTTGACTTGGGTACATTATATTACCATCCTTGTGTGCTGTTGATGTATCAGCCTTCCATTATTTTCCCTAGATTTATTTTATTCCTGAAGCAGAAAAAGTACTCTTTGCCCATAGCATTGATGTTTTCTGATAAATAAGTTTGTTTTGTTGATGTTTTTTTCCCTACAGTTGAATAATTCATATTAATTTTTAGGTATTAATCCAATTTTTATTTAGCTATTTTTTTTTATTTATAGTTATCATTTCAGGTCACTTATATACTCACATACTAGTATAGCCTGGTTTTGATATCTGGAATGTTTGTGTTAGGTCTATAAATAAATAATTCCAAACTTCTAAGAGTTACACTGAAGTCCTCTGTAATAATTTTTGAATATATTTTTCTTTACATACCCTCTCTCCTCTTGTTTTGTTGGGGTTTGTTTGTTTGTTTGTTAGTTTTTGTTTTTGTTGTTTTTGTTTTTCTTTTACAATTTAGTTTCCAAACTGTGCTGTTATTTTATATCTCAGAAAATCCAGAACAGTAAATTTTGCAAAATCTAGGTCTGGAATCTCTAAAAGCATCAGATTTTTAATATCCAATAGGTTGGAAGATTTTATTATCTATTCTGAAGTTTTGCTATAGTCTTGCTTTGAATCAAGGAGCCAATATTTCTCCTTACAAGTGACATCCAGTTGCATTCACCCTGAGAACCTGGTTGGACTCCTTACCTAGTTTAGACCTGTCAGAATTTATGAGGGAATTAGCTGTTAATTTGCAAAGTATTCTTTAATTCTTTAATCTCCAAAAATTAATCTTCAAATATGAACTTAATTAACAAATTGTGTGCATCAAAACAATTCAATCATCTGGTGCTGTTGCAAAAATTTCTCTCCTAGAAGTCATCGAGCCTTTTTGTAACATCTTCATTTTCAGGCTTACATGAAATTGAATTTCATTATGGCATATCAAAATCTTTAATGTAAATAACTTTAGCCTTCTGTCGTGTTTGTTACTTCGTTGTCCCTGTATCTTGTGCAGAGTGGTGCTCGTTATGAATAGTTGTACAGTAATCTTCCTGATAAAATTAAAATAAGTATCATTGCTTGAAAGAAGCATTCATTTTGGTTTTTGCAATCTCCCAGTGCTTCTTGCCACATAAAGTCTTTCAGTATAATAAAAATTGATGTGAGCTGTTAGGCTGGTGTGGTAGGCAGTGATGGTCTTCCAGAATGTTGTTTTCTCTGCATTCCTGACCCTAACCCCAGGTTGTGTAATTTGATCTGTAAGCTACAGAAAAAGCTACCCTGTTTTTTAATTTGCTGGTGAATAAAACATTACCTAATTATAATCAATCTGTTTTATAGCTCTATAAGAGTTAAACTTTTTCCAAAGTTCTTATGTTAAAACATCAAGGGTTTTGATTATCAATTTTTACAGGCACTGGCCTCTGTATAACTTCCTCCTGTTTAAGCCTCTCTAGCTTAAAGTTCTGCACCTTGATGCTGTAGCAGTTGTAGCTAGACCTGGAGTCTTGTCTGGAGAGCTTTATTCCATCTGACAGTGGCTTTTGTATTTTAGGAAGCATGAAATATAATGCAAGCAGGATGACTTATTAACTATTACCACATAGTTTGTAGTAGGTCTTAAAAACTGAAATTGACAATATTGGATAATTTATATACAATTTGGTAATTATATATATCCTTATATTATACCAATGAGCTTAGGAAGGCATAGCAACTCTCATTTTATTGCATATTTGTTAAATGTGATTGAAAATATTGAAACCTGTATTTTAAGCAGCTTTTTTTCTTGTTCACAGCCTTTCCTTTGGCTGCAGTGAGCATGCTTGGTACGAGTTTCTTAATTAGGAAAGGTAAAGTTTAAAAATGTTTCACTTTCATTTTGATTTGCTCAGTTGAAATGTCCTTCTGCTGTTAGGAAAGTTGTTATGATAATATAATGCCCAATCTGCTTGTAACTAAAAGAAGTTCAGACTCTGCAGCTACATAATTTGCAGTTCCTCAATGTAAAGAAGGGGTTGAACTTAAATCAAGTTTGAGTGTGTTTTGTGTTGTGTGACAAGTGCAATATCTCACTGGTTAAGAAACAATATGTTCTCAATGTGCTAATAACCCTGTGATTAATTATGGTTGAAGAGAGAATTCCTAGATTTTTTAGATTTTATGGGGAATTCAGATATTGTTTTTTTTTTTTAAATTTTTCCTTAATGTGAAGTACAAAAGAGTAACCAGCTTCTACAAACAACTACAGTTGGAGTTTTTCTTAATATCTGATTACATATATCTTATGTAATATCATATATCTTAATATCTGGTTTCATTCTCATTTTCAGGTGTTCTAAGAGATAGCTCAAGATTGGGCTCTTTTATTAAAGTTGCATGTAAGTAAAAGCTACATATAAATTCAGCTTGTTTTCATGCTGAATGTTCTGGAGTCTGTCACACAGATGTAATTCCCCTGAGACTGGCTGGCTAATTCTCTGTGACTCAAGTTGGCAGGGACCCATAAGGACCAGAGTCTGAACTCCCTGCTCCTGACAGAATCACCTAAAACTGCACCATGTGACTAAAAGTGTTTTCTAGATGCTCCTTGAACCCTAACAGGCCTGGTGCTGTATCTGCTTCCCTGGGGAGCCATTTCCAGTGCCTGACATCCCTCTCACTGAAGAACATTTCCCAATGCCTGGTGTGACCAATGGTTTTAAACTGAAAGAGGAGAGGTATAGATTAGGTGTTAGAAATAAATCCTTTACTGAGGGTGGTGAGGCACTGGACAGGTTGCCCAGAGTAGTTGTGGATGCCTCATTCCTGGAAGTGTTCAAGGCCAGGTTGGACGAGACCCTGAACAACCAGTTTTAGTGAGGGATCTCTCTACTCGTGGCAGCAGGGTTGGAACTGGACGGTCTTAAAGGTCCCTTTGCAACCCAGGCCATTTTATGATTCAGTATTCTATTCACTGTTTGAATTTGTACTGCACATTTTGGACAACTTTTGTTTATAAAGTTTGTATAAAATTGCTTGATTAATGTAACATAATAATTTAAGATAAAAATGTAAATAGATACTGTGCAACCTTACTTTAAATTACATTGCCAGAATACACCCACCCCTCCCTTCCTAATTTGAAGGTCTTTATTCGTGTATCTCACATGTCCCATTCAGGCTATTTTAATTACTTTCTTTTTCCTGTACATTATGTATGTACAATTGTAGGAAAAAAGCAATTTCATGTGAATGATTTTTGGATTAAGTATAATCAAAAATAAATTATTAACTTAATAAATTAACCTTTTCAATGTAATACAGGACAGTAAAACAGGAAGTTGCCATCTTGCCAATCTGTGCAGATACAGCCAGTTTACCTCAGTGGGAAGAGGGTAAACCCCATGTTTTGTGGTCAAGGAAGTGTTGCTTAAGCAGATAAATGAATGTGAGAGACTAGGGCTCCAGTTGTTTATGCTAAATTCTGGTTACTTTCTTTGAACACCAAACAATGGTATAACACAAACATTTCTCATAAATAATAGAACTGCTATTTCCCCAGTCACTCTTACACATAAGGGCCACATTCTTCATATTTAATGGAACTAATTTATTGAAATCAGGAAAAAATAAGGTGCAGCTGGGCTGGCCAGGATGTTCTGCATGTAAGAATTACTATACTTTTCTCAGTAGTTTCCTGGGTATTCTTGGTAATTTACTTCTAGTAAGTAAATTACTTACTTCTAGTTAGTCATGGCTGGTTAACTACATTGGCAGCATCCCCTTGAACACAGCAGAGAGTATTGGTCCTCTCTCTGTCTTTCACAAAGAAGGGGAAGATTCCTATGCCTGTATGTACTTCATGTTAGTCTGCAGTGGGACCTGGCCATGTCTAATCAGCTTCTCTAAGATCTCGTCACAGAAGCAAAGAACAATACCTAATTTACTGTGCTAACTTAAAAAAATGTGGATCATCTGTCTGTTAGCTCTGAAATAAAATAAACCAAATACTTAGGCCAGTAATTATTTGAGTGAAACATCTTCCAGAGAGATACTTCCCCTTTTTTTTACTAGAAGGCCTAAAGAAAAAGAGACTTTCTCTTTGTAATTTATGCAAAAGAGTAATCAGCTTTTCTGTTAAGCATCCTTCATATGCCACTGACCCACTCATAAAACTTGAAGGAGCCAGTTGTGGGAAATCATAAGGTTTAAGCCCAGAAAGGGCTATCTTGGTAATTTATTCATCTGTCCTTTGCAGCAGATGGAAGTAGCTCATGCACTAAATTGAAACTGTTTGCTTAGTGATTACAAGGGTTCAGCTAATTCAGTTGTTTGCCCTCTGGCAGCCAAATCACAGAATCCTTTACAGAAGATACTGAGCATACTGCTAAGTTGATTTATACCTGTCTTCGTACTAGTAAAGCCTTTTCAGGATTTGACTGTTCTGATGGATTAAAATAGCAGAATTTACTGCCTGTGTTCATTTCTGATTGGTTTATCATCTTTGATAGTTAATTGTGGTTTCTGGATCTTGGGAAAAAACAATGCAATTCTTTTTCTCTGTTTTTGTCACCTTTCATTCCACCAAGTACTAGCTAAAATCATCTGATGTTCACACCATGTCTAAATCATTGCTTTATGTCTCTGTTCAGCTGTTGCATTTGGTTTAAGTATCCTTTGTCTGCAGAAGAAGCAGAGATGATTACTGCATGGTTTTGGTTTAGACCTAAAATGATTTTCTTTCTTTTATTCAAGATACTACACGATTTATTTGAAATTATTATTTTAAAACAATGTTGGATATTATAGTACAGCATGCAAACCTATCTTTTTTTCTTTTTAAAAAGTTGCTGGAATGTGTGGATACCTGGCTGGAAAGATATCCTACTTGCCAATCTGTAGCGAGAAATTTAAGAAACTGAAGGATTCCCCAATAGGAGATGTTCTACGACAAGCTCAGAGACATAGTTCACCTAAGTAAGAATTTAAGTATCTTTTGAATTTAAAACATATTATGAATAGGGTATTTTAAACACTAACAGATCAATACTACTTCTGCAGCTTTCCAACACCTTCAGAGCTGCACCTGCCCTTGTTCCCCATTACCTCAAATCTACCACTTTCAGGAATCTCTATTTGTATCAGTTGGCAAGCTATAAAATACATATTTTGAGCTCTTTACATACAGTCACTTTGAGGAGTAGAAAAACAAACATTTTACTTAGCAAACTGTAACTATAGCCCATACAGAACTGTGACAGCACAAGTTGCCTCCTTAGTTTAGAAGTAAACTAAATTAACTGAAATAAAATAGTGTTACATTCTGGAAGTTTTTCCCATAGTTTAGTTTGATTGAAGTAGGAAAAGGGTGGAAATGATTTCAGTGTTTATCAAAGGAAAGAGCTCAGTAAACAATATCAGTGCAGGAAGAAGCATGGTGGTCAAACTTACTGCTGTTTGTTTAAATCCTTTACGTCTGTAACAGCATTATGCTGTACATATGAGAAACTCATCAGGTTCTTAAAACTATTTCCTGTTTCCTTCCAGAATGTTTTCTACTTCAACTGGTTTTTAATTGCAAGCTGCTTTCAGAATATGTCACTTAAACCCTTGATTCAAAACTGGGAGAATAGTGTTTGTATAGTCAGTAGTAGTCCTCTTGTGTATGTGCTGAGATTTGTTAAATGTTTATAAAGGGTTTGCTTAAAATCTTAATTACACTATAAATCCAAATTTATGACAGTTTTTATTTTGTCTGCAAGATTTACCTTTATTCTGAAATGTCTGTGGTTTTGTGACATCAAACTATTTCCAGCATTACCACTTTGTACACTTGCTGTGTAGAATAAGCTGAATTGGAGTTGGACTTGTCCCTTCACCCCCACCAGTTTCTAGTATGAAATTGTCATGCTCATTAATTGTATTTACGTAAGAACTTGTTTAAGTACCATCATCTGCCACATCTGTGAATTCCTTCAACTGTTAATGGCCCATTTGTATCTGTAAAGTTTTATTTCCTAAGTGATAAATTCCTTTTCCTTGGTTGAATAAATAATTTAAATTCATTTCAGTTGCATTATTATCCATACATGCTACACCTTTAACCCAGCAACAGAAATCATAATGCACTTTCCTGGGCATTGTATGTCTACTAATTAATGTATTTTGGTGATTTGATTTGCAGTTGAAAACTCACAGGGAGCTAAAAGATTAGGTAGTTTTTTTAAAGCTGTGTTTGCATATATTTTAAAAACATAATTGAGGCAATAACATGGCTTTGTTCTGTATGTTTATTCTGAGAATTAAATAAAGAGTAATTGCAGTTGTTTTTCATAGAAACTAAAAGTTCAACTAAGCAGAAATTAAAATTAAAAAATTATTAAATACTCTAGAGATGCTCTAGTGGCACGAAGTGGTGTCATTCCTGATGTTGTGTAGTGGCTTGCAAGGCCATTCTAAGAATACAGGGAATACTTAAAATCTGGCACCAATTTCCAGAATATTCTTTTATATGATATTACCTTTCTCTCTCAAGAGAAAATTCATTAATATTTTTGAAGAATTCAGCAACCTGATAAATTTTCATAATTTAATTTTCCTAAGATAACTGTTTGTTCTTCAGCTGTTCAGTCCTGATCAATTGCAGCATTCTAATGATGAAGAGCTTTAAATATCAAATTCTTCCTAAAAGGCTTTTAAAATTAACTATAGCCCATACCACTAGTTACATGGGCACACCATGTACTGTTAGTGTCTGATGTGGAGTGTTTTTGTCTGAAGATTCCTTGGGAAAGAGGATTGTAACTTCAGTTATTGTAGAGTAAAGTGCAATATATTTTGTTTCTTTTCTCTCCTGAGGTATGAGGCAGGATTCTGTGAGGAAGGGAAGAATGTTGGAGAAGGGACTATAGAAATTTTTGCAGTGTAAAGAAAACACCCAAAACATCCCAAAATTTTTTAAGATGATGATTCAGCTGAAAACGAAACTATTTAAAATGAAATAATGTTTTCCTGAATTGCAAATATTGTTACTCTTAGAGTTCGATTATTAACGTCAGTATTTTCATATTTAATATGCAGTTCTATTCTTTTCCAGCCGTTCCAGTCGTAAATCTGAGTTTTCAGACATACTTTCTCAGTCATTTAGTGAATCATCTTCTCCAGGAGCTGGATTCCCACCTTCTTCCAGCTATTCAGATGATTTCAGCTCAACAGATAGAGCCCTCTCGAGTTATGAGCCCGTTCCTTTCAGTGCTTCTCTGAATGAATCTTCACCTACAGGAATTACTGATTACACTGTTCAAGGTGAGTCTTAGTATTGAGCAGTTTGTACTGCAAAGACTCTTGCCTTTCTTTTAGATACTGCTCTTACTAAGTTATGTATTCTCACCCTATGCAAACACACATGGCACAATAGAGTGGTTTTGAATGAAAGAACTGAAAGAATTACAAGAATTGTTTTTACACAGAAGGTGAATATAAATTTTATTTTGTGTTCTAACTGTAAACTAGATTCAGGATTTTCTAGCTGAAAATTGCTTTACTTGCAAGTAAAGATCCTGAATTAACTTACAAAGTGCAATCTGTTGTGGAACTAAACCTGCAAAATACTCAGCCTGACTGAAAGTGCTCTTTGACTGTAAGAAAGGGGAATATGCCATCCCTTCACTGTACTGAATAAACCACAGCCTACCAATTTCCTGCTGGCTCATCAAGGTGATTTCAGTTCACCATCCACGGGGTTGTAACAGGATACTGCTGGAACTCCATGACATTAAACTTTCTTAAAATTTTTTTCACAATGTGACAAATGTTTATGTCTCCTGGGGTATTGTCTTCTATCCACCAACAGTGATTTTCTCACAGAGAGCTAAAATGGTTCTCAAGTACCAGGCAGCTGTTCCCTTCCTGCCAGTATGAACTGTCCTCAGGTACTGCAGGGGAAACACAGGATTCTGAATTCAGGTGCCTCTGGTATACAGAGGAGGAAGTTACTGTCAAATACAGGGTTTTGTACTTTGAATTAGTTTGGATTTTTCAATTTACTAATTAAAAATGTTTTATTTCACTAAAAAAAACCCTTTCATACAACTTCGTTATAATTATATGAAAGCATCAGATATAAACGTGTCAAAAAAATGGTTATTGCATTTCATCACCAATATCAATAGTTGGTAAAGCTCCTATTATATAGCCAAGATTCTGCATTATAAATATAGATAAAATGATCAAAGGTTTATCAGGCATCATATGATAGATATTGTCCTAATTCTTTGAAAGCAAAATTTCAAGCCTTAATGCAAACCCTTGAGCTTCACTTAGATTTCTCTTCAGAAATCATATATATCTCAAATGTATAATTATCATAAATTTTAGATAAAGTGACCAGAGCTACTTTATCCATCAATTACCACATGGTTGTTAGAATTTCTTATGGTAAAATGAAGAATATTAATTAACAGCCAGTGTTTCAAAGCAGTTTGACAAAATTAAAAGGCTAAAAGGAACAGATTACTTGAAGACCATATACATTCACTGTTGTATTTGGAATTGCAGTTATCACGCTCCTTTTAATTTAGGATTGAGCAGTAATTAACTGGTTTCCTAGAACATGTTGAAGCCAAATTTTGGTGTGTTATGCCATATTAAGTATTTTTTTCTGTTGGTTTTGTTTTCAGAACCTGCACCAATTCCAGAAGAAACTCGTAAAAAGAAAGGTGTCACATATGAGGAATTAAGGAATAAACACAGACAAACATATGACGTAATGCAACCACCAAAGGCAGAAACTCCAAGCAAGTTTCCACAGGAAAAACCAGCTAAGGAAGGTAATATACTGATTTACAGAAATACTTGTGAAATTCAGATATTTGCCATAATGTTAAAAATGGTTGCAAACACAAAGCTGAATTCTGCATACCTTTTAATCAATTTATATTTAGAGTACCTGCAGTTATCTCTTATGTGATACATACAGTTTGTAGTTTCCAGTTTTAGATTAATTATTTTTTTGAAAATTTTGATCATCCAATAGAAAATTGTAATTTATTTTCTCTAGCCATATTGCTTGGTGCCAGACTGAAAAGCTTGTAAGTTTTGCTTCATTGAGTTTATTGAGGAACCTCTTTCAACAAGGAATTCTCTGAGCTCAGAGCTATAGCAAAGAGCTATGGGAAGGGGGTGTGTGTTTTAGATAGCATTGTTCTCTTAAAATAGAGCACATGGTTGATGTTTTGAAGGGGAGGGTATTTATTTTTGTGAATAGTTTCATGTGGAATTAGTGGATTTCTATAGCGGCATTGTTTGTAGAGGTTCATTTTCTACATTAAAACCCAGAGGAAGGAAACGGTATTTGGCAGCAATATTGAGATTTGTTTTCCCAGTGAAAAAGAAAACTTAGCAGAGCAAAATAGGAATGCAATGTCCTGAAGAGTAAGACGCCATTCAGACAACTTTTTGACTCAATCAATTTTTTGAAAAGGAGACACACAAGCAATTTTTAATTGCTTGCTCAAGAACTTTTTTCATTTAATGTGGTATCTGTAAAAACAGTTGTAGCAAGAGGAATGTTTTACCATTTAACACCCTGATGGACTAGTCACCTTGAATTGTTTGGGTTTGTGTGCACTGCCCAGTCTTGTCAGCTATGTTGCAGCAAGACTTTTAGGAATAGCTGTTGTCTCCTATTAGGCAAATTGGTGGTAATAAGTATAGAAGAGTGTATTAAAGCAAAAAGTTCTGCAGCAGTAACACTTTGCTTGAGAGTGTCAGTCTCTTTGATGCTCGTGAATTGCTTTCTGCAGATCATCTATCTTTGGACAGATCTGAGGTCTTGAAAGAAAAATTGTAAACAATTTTTGTATAATGATTTTTATCTGTTATTTCAAGGATAAAAGGCTTTCTCTTATCATGTGACTGTGCCAAATGAGACATGAAAAAATTATTGAAGCTGCGGTTTCAGATTGCTTTTAAATTCCATTGGCTGACACTTCATGTATTTACATGAAGTAAAGACACTTTTCCACAAATAGAAAGCCTAGAAATGTCACTTGCAAACCATACACAAAAATGTTAAGCAGCATTCTGAAAAGCTTGCCATGTTCCATGGCAAATGTGGCTGTGAAATGAGGATGTGCATTTGTTAGTTTATTTTTGGTTACTTGAGGTATATGAAAGACTTCTATAAATTGTTGATCAAATATTGCATTCTTTCTATTCTATTTCTTTGTTCTGTTTGAAGGCTGTACTTGGGCTTTGAGAATAAAACTGAGCAGTGAGATTTGTAAATAGACTTTTTAAAGGATCTCTTCACATTTTTAGGGAAAAAGACTAAGGAGAGCATACAAAAGAAAAGTTCAGGAATGATTTACACATGCAAGTACATTTAAATCTGCAGTTCAGGGATTACTCTGATGTTGTTGGCTAAGATCTGATTTAGTTTCTTGTGTCAAACTGGACATGTTACTTGCTGTGTGCTTGTTCATACTTTCTGAGTCACTACCCCTTGGTTCATCCTCTTATCTCTGGGTCCCTGGCAAATAGGAGATGGTGATTTCTGCCCTCTCTTGCAAGGACAGAAGGGGAACCAAACCGTGTTTGAACCAGCTTTAAGCAATCCCTAACTTCCATCTGCCAGCGCCTCCTCCCTTCCCTGCGGCGGCACAAGTACGTGCGTCTGCATAGTGATCTAGACTGGCCCATTTTCCAGGGAATGAGTGCAGCCTGTTCAGCTGCCATGGTTAATAGAAATGGAAATCCAACAGTTCTTTGGGGGAGCTTCTCATTGTGTCTCACTGCAAAATCTGTCGTTGCAAAGAGGTTTGTCAGGGCATTGTGCTCACTTTGCTGGTAGCTCCCAGAGACAAGGACCAGGCATTTTGCTCTATTCCACTTGTTCTGCTGCTTAGTTAGTAATAAACAGTGAGATTAATAATTAACTGGCAAGTGGATTTATAAAGGGGTGCCTGGCTAGTGTCAGCATTCCTACTGGATCAAATGGAGCTGTTCTTAATTGATGGCAGTCAGTTACAGGGGACTTTGCAGCTCTCTTCCAGGACAGCCTGTTTTCTGGTTGTTGTTCAGTTACAGTGGCACACTTCTGAACAAAGCCGTTAGACCACTACCCTGGTTTTTTTCCTCTCTGACTCAATCCTATGCTAAAGGAAGCTGCCAAATAATAATGACTGAGTAGTTTCCTAGTAGGGATTACTGACTTCTGTTTGTTTGTCTTTGAATGTGTTTTTAACTATCCCGAATCCATCCAACTGTGCATGTAACCAGATTATGTAGCCTCATTATTTATTGTAACATTCCTTGCCTGTTTCCTCCAATTGTCTTTGTTTCATCCACATGTTAGAGTTTTTTCAAAGCAATTGCAAATTCTGTAGAGCAGGAATTAGCACAGTAGGCCTCCTGATTGAATATTAATTCATTAAAGTAAAATGATTAGCAAAGTCTTCTCCCCATTTATTCAAAAGTAGCTTTAATTTCTTGTCTGTTGTGCTGTGACTGACTCTCTCCCCATGCACCACTTCAGATGACAGTGCACTTCATTACACTTCTTGGCACTGTATGTGATAAACTTCATCAGTTAAACCATCACATGACTACTTTTGTTTTTTCTTTTGTTTTCTCTAGTTAAAGTAAATAAATATGGAGATACCTGGGATGAGTAAGAGTCAAATGAAGAACTGAAGAAAATTACCTCCTGCCAGCTAACTTGAACTTCATCTAGATTAGTCATGAGTATCAGCACCTTTGGTGTGCTCTGCCAGACACAGCTATTAATAAATGAGGAGAAAATCCTGACTTGCCAGAAGATATGCTTAATTTTTTTTTAATTTTGCATAAATTAAAAACAAGGCTATTGTGAGGTGTCATGACTATAAACCATTTGTGCTGTTGTTTCAGAATGAGCAGAGTATCTGGTAATATGAACGTAGAGCATAAGGTAAAAATACATGTAAATTAATGCAATCCCATGTATTGAGAAGGGAAGAATATCAGAATCTTCTCAAATTTTCAAGACTTGCATTAAAAATTACCTGTAGAACTCAACCTCTCACTTTATTTTGTCTGAAAGCGATATGCAGGGAACTTGAAAGGGTTGTCATACTTGGTTTGTAATGTCAGGAATACTCCTAAACTCTTGAGGGGAAAAGGGCTGAAGAGCTGAGCCAGCCACTGAAGTAACCATAACTTTTCCAAACTGTTTCATGTCAGCTGTATTTTTAGACTGATACTCTGACTTGCCCACCACAGCTTTCTACTGACAGTCATTTCTGAAGAAAATAATTGAATGAAATTGCAGATATTGAAAATAGCTACATTTAAGTGCAGAGGGTTAAACCTGGCAAAGTTTGGTAAAACTGTGTATGATATATTGACTGTTAATGTTGGGCTCTGTATATTTTGACCTTATTTCTCAATTTTTGCAAGCCATGACAAAACCACCATGTTTATGGAGAAGAGATCCCAATCAACAGAATATTTTGTTACTGTTACCTGTAAGAGAAGAGCTACATTGGCAAAACTGAAGAGTATTTCCTGGTGTTTGCAACACCTGCTCTGTCTCTGAAAATGTTGCCTTCACTTAGGGATTTTCATGGTCTTGCCTGTGCAGTTTCATCTCCCAGCATTGTGTTTATTTGGGGGTTTGGGCTATAAGGCAACAAAAGCCATGGTGAAGTTGATAGCGTAAAAGCATTCCTGACATCCTTGTTGGAGCTGAAAAACAACATGCCTACCAAGCTGAAAATTCTCAAAGACCTTATTGATTTAGTGGACTTGCAGCAGAGCAGCATAAATAAGATAATTGGGGGAGGGAGGGGGTTGTAGAGAACAAATGGCTGAAATGAGGAGGAAAGAGCAGGGAAAGAGGAGGATGCTTAAAGAGTCAAATACTGTTTAAAATAAAACAGGAAGATTTCTTTCAGAAAAGCTGATCTTCTAAAGAAATTAATGTGCTAATTGTATAATCTTGAAGTTGTATCAGAAATTTACCTGTAGGGAATTCTACTCGTGGCTGTGATGAAAATGCAGTCTGTAGGATTGTGTTGCTGTGGTTTTCAGTGTGCTGTTCCAAAGCTGATTAGCTTTATCATGAAAATATTCACAAGGGTTTCTTAGTTGTCAGTTATGCAAGTAACTGGGAGCAGAAAATTGAGATGATAATAATAGAGCAGATTCCTATGATGGTGCCTTCCTGTAAAATGTCTTGCCTCACATTCATATTTTAGGGTGGACATGCACAGTGTTTTATATAAATTGTATCAGAATTTTTCTTCCTTTCTTAGAGGAGAAAATAAAAGACATGACAATATTGTTCTGCTTGAGGTAACATTGTGTACTGATAGCATTTTCAAATTGAATATAAAGCTTTCATTCTGTTGCATCTAGCTACTCTCAGAGGACATCCCTTTTTTTGTACTTGAACAAGTTTGGTTTGCTGCCCATCAATTTAAAATTCTTTTGATTTCACACCCTTAGTACACGTTAAATACAGGAGAGTTCAAAATCATAGCTGTTCATTTAGTAGGGTATTGGGAACTGGTTTCTTCAAAGTTGGGTCACATTCAGTTTGCTGTGACAATGTTTATTTTGAGCCCCTGATTCACTGAACAGCCATGGGAATTCAATCTTCTTCCCTTTTCCTGCCTATCTTCCATTAGTACCCCCTTGTTTCAGAGAGGGCCTTTACACTCTCATGGTTTCATAGCAGCTACTCAGTCACCCATGAGGAGCTTGTTCATACTGCACTTCCCTGACTTTTGGGAATTTTTAACTGAAACCAAGAGTCTTGGAGCTGATGGCAGGGTTACTGTTGCTGAGAGCAAAGTGACTAGATGTATAGAACAGTGGTGTTAAAAAATACTTGAAGTTTCCCTATACATACACATCATACCTATGTATTTGTCAGTAACAAATATATGTTTATTGTACAGTTAAGTAAATTTTCTTCCTCAAATTAAAAATAACATTAAAAAATCAACTTTTATACCTTAAATCAAACACCAGGAAGGGAGGCTGAATGCTTCACTATGAACATTTAAAAAAAAAATCCTATAAAATATTTGTTTTCACAGTTTCTTAAAAATAAGCAGGCCAGTTTAAAGGAGCTGGCAGCATTATCTCCAAATTCCTTGTTATTAGCATACATGAACAGAGAGAAGGGGGTTGGAAAAATGCACCTCAGCTCTTTTATAGCTGGTAAAGCTATCAAAAATCCTGGTTCTGAATGTTTCTGTGTTTCTACAATTCAGTAGGTGTGTTTAGAGCCTCAAGTAGGTACTAATCTGACCTTTGCAGGACTTTTTCCTTCTGAAGTTGTCTGGAAAAGTGTAAATGCAAAGTGATTTGATTAATGAAAGCCAAGCAGATTTGCGGGAACCTGGGGAAGTTGTTAATATTCCAGACTGAACCTACAACTTTGTTGCCTCCTTGAGACTCAGGAAGAAATCCTCACTTGTCCGCTGCTTGCTGGAAGCTGAAAGACGTTTGTTCTCCCCATGGGGGCTCTTGTTTGTGGCCCTGAGTGAGGACCTTGCCCAGCTGCAGGAGGCATGTCCAGCGCCGTCCCTTGGCTCCCAGAAACACCAGAGCTGCCATAAGAAGGCTTTGCTTGCTGCCCAGTCCTCCTGACCCACAACCACAATAAGTTCTCTGCAATCTCTTACATTAAACAAGGGGTCTAAAAATACCCTTTTACTTTTTGCAGTTTAGTTTCCTATTAAGTTGTGAGTCTGCAAATCCTTGGACTTTAATCTCAAAGCAACAGCCGGGACCATTTGCATCCCGTTATGGTTTCAGAGCCTTGCCCTGGGTTTGTGCTAGTTCAGCACAGCCAGTGCAGGCTTGCACACACATGTGCCTCGAGTTTACACTTTCAAAACTAAAAAAGCAAGAGTCTGGTATGAGCTCCTTCCATAATGTGATACTGCAGTAAGCAAAGGATATATGATAAAGGCACTGTGCAATCATCTGATACAATGGATATTCAATCAAACAGAATCACTTATCCTTGAAAGGAGAAAAGAATCTTAAGATGACGGAGAAATGGAGTTAGATTTCCCTTGCCAAAACTTGAAGTAAATTATTCAGGATTAAAAATTTGTCATGTGTACAACCTTTGTGTTGCTATTTTTCCAGTTGCTCCTCACTGATTACATAGGACTCCATTTTCAGGATATGAGAGCTTGCATGTACAGCTTCTAACCCCCAAAATTTTCAATTCATTCCTTAAACAGAGTGTTACACATTCTTTTCTACTCCTACTAACCCACAGAGGAAGCACATTTCTAGTGCATTAGATTTTTGTTTTAATTATGAAGCTAAAGTTAGATTCTATATAAATCTAATGCCAAAATAAACAATTTTGCTTGGCTTAATTTTGTACTTTAAATACAATTGTTAACCTTAACTATTAAGATAACTAGGATTTTTAAACAGTGCAACGGATACAGGTTAGGATGAATTTGGTTGCAGTGACTGATGCTTAAACATCAATGATGGATTATTAACAACATCAAAATAATTTTAGCTATGGTAAGTAGAAAAGATTTCTGCTGGTATAGTGCCATGGAGTGAGTGCATATATGGCTGTGTGTTTGCATAGAAAAGCAAAGAGTGTTTTTTAGGGTCCCCGGAAGACTTTATATTAGACTGCATACCAGAAAACGCGCAGCTCTCAGCCCGCTCTGAGGCTGCATTGGAGCCGCGGGCGAGCGGGAGCCGCGGGCGAGCGGGAGCCGCGGGCGAGCGGGAGCCGCGGGCGAGCGGGAGCCG
>VZTB01012671.1:403802-421794 GCA_013397245.1 Thryothorus ludovicianus
GGGAGCCGCGCCAGGTCCCCTGCGCCGGGCGGGACGGGCGAGGCCGCGCTGCCGGGGCCGCTCTGACCTGCGGCGGCCGCCGGCCACAGGTGCCCGCTGTGCAGCGTGAGACACGGGCAGGCTCCGCGCCTGGCACGGCTCGGAGCACTACGGCACTAGGATCTACCGGATCCGTGGAGCTAAGCAGGAGAATGGGAGTGAGTAACTGGCAAGCGTTCGCTGCTGGGAAAGGTTTCCTGTAAGTGCTGCAGATGTGACAGGGTAGAAGGAAGAACGCTTGGCCATGTCCAGCCCAGCCCCGGCAGCCCTCAGCCCCCAGCTGGCTGGGCGAAGGTTTAAAATGTGCCTCTCGGAGGAAGCATTAAAGATCTCTTGCTCTGAAATACCTGAGCTTGCTGAGCACAGGCTGCAGAAAGCTCAAAATGCTCACAGGTGAGAAGAAACATTTTAAAGTTCGGGTAAGTGGGGTTTTTCTATGCAAGAAGTTGGAAGTGCCATTGCTCTCAAACATTTTGAATGCCAAAGACAATGGGAAAAGCATCCATTACTGCCCTTAATTCTTCACTTGTCATCTGCAGAGGAACTCACTATACTGTAATAAAAATAATTTAAAGGTGTGTTTTCTCAGGAATTGAGAATCTTGTGCTTTCTGCACATGAAGATGTTTCAGTCTCCATTTAGATATGACCCACCTGGGGTTCAGTTCATTTGGCAAGGCTCTTAACTTGTTTTTTCAGTAGCTGTAAGGATATAAGGATCACCATGATGGTCACCCTGTCTCCCACACTGGCTAGTGGTCCTTCTAGAAGGAGATTTTCACTGGTGCCCACTCCCCTCTTTCATTGATCAGAGCTCTGAAATTTCCTGACACAAAGGCTGCATTTGGATCATGCAAATGCAGGTGTTTTGCAGCCAAGTCTCTGCTGTGTAGGTCGTATCTCTCGAAGCTGTTTTGTTTGCTTCTACCATACCCCGTGGCAAGAATGCCCCGATGGAATTGTGCTGTGTAAAGAAGAGTTTCTTTTCTTTTTTTTTTACAAAAACAGCAATTACTTGTTCCTTATTCATCTTTCATTCTTTGATAGACAGTATTCCTCACCTTGGGATGTTTTCAGCCTGGAAAGTGAGTTACCTAATCTCTTGTGTTGCAACCACTTTATATTCTGATCATTCTTTCTTACTTTAGTTTTTCTTTCTCCTGTTTCTGTCTCTGTGTTGTACAATTTCTGAGATGCACTGGAAGTGCCATGATACTCAAAATGAGGGCATGCCATAGAATTGCTCTGTAGTCTTAATCTATTTTTTCCCCATTTTTTCCTGGGAATTGTTAATGTTCTACTTGACTTTTGGCTGTCATAAGACTGCTGATGACATGTCTTGCAACTATGCAAAATGACTCCCAGGTCCCTGTACTAAAAAAGCCAGAGTAATTTAAAACCAGCTGGGTGATGCTGTTAGTATTTTTCTGCACGACTATGAAGCTTATTAGTCAGTCTCTCATATGAAGACTTTTTTCCTAGTTCTGTAATTCTGTCATCAAGAAACACTTGTGTTTTCCTTTGTCAGATTATCTGTTACAATGTTGACCAGATGCCCTCTAACATGTCCCCAAATGCCCTCTCAGGCATTCTAGATTTTAAACAGCCTTGAGAAGTCTCATTTATTTCCTGGAGAACTTTATTTTTTTGAGGGACTTCCTAGGAAAAAAACCCCAAATAAACAAAACAAAAACCTCTCCATACCCATACAATGTGCAAGTGGCTTAGTATTTCAAGGATGTGGAACTACTGCAATGATGTCAGAAGTTGGATCCCTTTTTGTCCTCTCAAATGGATTTTTTGTGTGTGATGCCAATAACAAGTTGGGTGAGTGGGACAAATCTCCAGCAGCTCTTTCAGTGGTAGCAATGGACACGAGGGAGGGGCTGCTGCTCCCGTTAGTGTTGCTGCCACTTTGCATTTCCCACAGCACCTGGCCCAGCACGCTCCTGTTGTAAATCCTGCCCCAGGACCTGCTCTCCCTCCTATTACCTGTTGTTCAGGTATAGCATGCCCTATTCTCTCATTCTTCTCCAAACATACAACAAAATAAGCCCCAAATCTTGTTTTTGATAGGGATTTATGAAAACTTGGATAGTGAGCTTTCATGTCCCTTTCATTCCCAGTTGTAGAAGAGAATTATGGACCAGCTGGCTTGCCTAGAGTCCACCTACTAAGGATTCAAACAGGCATGTGCTCTTTTCAACCTGCAATTGCTTTCTCTTCTAAAACCTTTTTTTTTTTTAAATTTGGCATGAATACCAAATGTATTTGTAAAATGAATGCCAACAGCTAATACAGAAGTCCTCAAAGACAAGCAGTCTGTACAGTTGTTTGAGGTTGATGTCACTATGGCTCTCCTCTTGCACCTTTTTTCCAGCCATAATTTCATAAAGGGCATAGAGGCTTATATACAGCTATTCACTCTGTATGGACTGCAGCTGAAAGAGGGACTTTGTTTCCTGATTTTAACAACTGCACCTAAGCTGTGTATGCCTAAGCACACAACTGAACTCCCTTGTCTGTGAGTGAAGAAAACAAGTTCAACTTTCCAGATACAAATGAGTCACAGGAAGCAGTGTAAGTTTGTTGGAATTTTTTTTTTAGCCTTTTTGTAACATCTGCCAAAGGGGAACAGTCTATTATCAGTGTAAGAAAACACTAAGTTTAGTTTACTTTTGCAAGGTCAACTGTTTTTCCTCCTGGAGACCTCTTCCCCTCTTATTAAAGAAGCAACTGATTACCTCAAATCTTTCCCTATTTTTTTGATAGGTCACCCCTAAACTCAATGTATTCAACTTCTGTTTCAATTAAAAATAAATTCTTTAACCTGCTTGTATGGAATGCACAATAGTAATGGCCATCAGAGATTAGCTCATTAAACTGCACTTAATTACTACAAAACAGCTGCTTTTAAAGACCTTCAAAAGAACAGTCTGCTCATTAGCTGTGCTCATTTTTCCTTTGATATGCATAAATTTAGTGCTAATACATCTCAGATTCACAAACTGCCTTTTTTCATACCTGTATCACAGTAACTCATGAACTTAGATCCACACAATTAGCTAGTCAGCCTTTTGCAAAGTATAGAAACAAAGTTAGAAAAAGAGACGAGAAATTTTACAGATCAGTATATTTATTACAAAAAAATACTCGAAAGTCAAAAATCACCAAAATTACATTTAAAGCAAAGTCCAGTACCTAAGTTGTGATCCCAAGAGGTAACACTGACCACAAGAACACCCTCTGAGAGTGTAACATGCAAGGCCCTCTGTCACACACATCACTCTCCTTGGTGTCACCTGGATGTAATGGCTTCCCTCAGGTAACCCAGGCACGACAAACCCCGGTGCAGCTTTTGGCTGTCATCCTGACAGCACATGACACATCCTGTCTGACACGTCACCACGGTGGCTATCGCAGTACACCTGTGACAATTACATGATTTTCACAACAGAGGTCACCTTCCCTGTGGCTGTGTAACCCCCTCTCCCTGGAGCCCCTGTGGAAGGCTCCCCGAGGCTCCCCTGCTGTACACAGCACTGCTGTGTATCCCTGACTCCAGCTGAAAGTGCTGTGGAATACCCTAGAAAAGTAACAAGTGTAAAATTGAAACCCCTGTTGAGACAGGGGTTCTAAGCAGCTCAAGAAATCAAGAGGCTAAACACCAAGTAGAAAAGTACAAAATCTTACAGTAAAGAAAAGAACAGGGAGGCTAGTCAGTCTAACCCTTCCCCTTCTGCCTGGTGAGTGCTTGGCTAGGAAATGCTATCCAAGTGCTTTACCAGGGAGGTGAGTATTCAGCCTAATCACTTTGTCAAATCCAGAATGTCTTTTGTGTTTACTGACCCATTAATAGTTACATTATACATTGTATCACTATATATTTTGCTTGCAGAATTTCTGTGTCCAGGTAAAGATGCCCACTGAAGCTAGTACAAAAGAGGGGCACTAACCATAGGCATGGTACTAAAGCAAACAGAAAATGCCCATAGAAGACAGTCTTCATTGACTGACAGTGAAGCCCAAACTTTCCAGTAGCTGTGCATTTATTTCCATGTGAAAGCCATCACTGTGTTTAGGGGAAGTGCCTGCTTTTGACTTCCTGAGATGTTTCATGGAAGATTGTGTGTCCTGCTGTTTGTAGAGAGCATATGCCATCTAGGTTTGGGGTTTTTTGGCATCTGTTGGCCTCACATTTTGTGAAACCAGAAACTGTTCCAAAATGTTGTGTGTTCTTGTCCATGAATGTGGCACACACTTTGGTAATGCTGGCAAAGCAGACCTTTGTGTAAAACTGGCTCATGGGAACTTGGTTCAGCACAGTAAGTGCAGCCTGATAATGCCCTGAATTTGGTGCTCTTAAAGTACTCCATACCCAAGGGGTCAGCTCAGAGACTGAACAGCTGCTTCACTGTGCATACCATTTAAACATCTCACACCCCTGCTGTTTGACAACACAAGCATTCCAACATAAACCCCTTTGTCTGTTACACAAAGTATTGCCAGCATCTAAATACAATAGACAAATGTAATTTTTCAGCACTAAGAGCTAAATTGCACTAGAGAGGGAAATAAGCCAACACGTGCTGAAAAGAGAGGAGTGTATTTCAAAAAGTGTATTTCAAAAAACTGGTATTTAGTACAAACAGATCTATATCACAATATGCAACTATTTCAAATAAGTCAATTTATACCAAATCTAAGAGGTAAAATCACAGAATTATTCTTTCTAGTCTACAGGAAAGTGCCTTGAAAGAAGATAGCCCATCAGGTTTTTATCATGGTCGCCACATCTGTAAATAGAATAAAAGGACACATTATTTATGTTGCTTCCCATGTGAAACAAGGAGCTTCTTGGTGATTTCTCTGAGAACATTCCAGAGTCCCTGAGGATAAAAGACATTAACTTTGGACTCCCAAACATGAATACAATTTTATCTGGGTGGTCTTCCTAGGTACTCCCAGAGCTTGCACCATACACTTCGCAGGGATAGTAGCAAGATGTACTCAGCAGGAGATCTGCACATTTTTAGAGCACAGCATGCTAAATTAAGAATATTTATTGAAACATAGAAAAGGCTTAACAATACAGAAAACAACATAATGCTTACAGTAATTCTTTTCCTAAGTTTCTAAAACCTGTCCATCAAAATTGATTTCTGGCAAATTCAAAATAGCCCACTGTCCCAAATACACTTACCTTACATTTGTTTTCAAACTAAGTTTCTCACTAAGCTTTGAAGCCCTTTCAAAAACCAAACAAGAAGACCTAAGATGCTGGTAAAATGTACTGCAATCAAGGTCTTTGATGAACATGTGAGCTGGAGCAGGGAATAGCTCCCACAGCAGAAATTTCAGGACCCATTACAGGAAGAAAACAAGGAAAGGGGCCTGTGGCATCCTGTGTTCTTCCCCTCAAAAAGCTGCAAGGCTCCTTTGTATTTGAGACAATTTGGAATTTATTTAAAAGCTAATTGGTACTGATACATCAGAAAAAATATTGACAGCTCACAAAGGAAGGCTGAAAAATAAAATGTGTTTGGATTGAAGGTTCAGCAAGCTGCAGCTCTGAAAAACAGCAGAGGTAAATCCCATAATAAATATTTGATTCCTCTACACAGGTAATTGCTAGTAAATTACCATTCTCAATTAAATATGCTCTGGGGTCCTTATTTGAAATAAGTGAGCCTATACAAGCATTTATTTAAAACAAAATATTCAAAAGCAGTTAATCAGCACAGTATTGCAAGAGGTTAATTAAGCTCATAGGTGGTAATAGGTTTAGAGTGTTATTTATTCAGAGTTATCTAAGTCTGGCTTACTCCCTCCTTTATGTTGGCACTAGCAAGAAACCCTTCAGAAAGTTTGGGGGGATTTTTTACCCCTGTCCTCATACCAAACTAGAGCAGAGAGCTGGTCTGGAGGGCCAGCTCACTTCACAATCTCTATAGCTGGCACAAGAGAAGCACAGCTTCTTTTGGCACAACCCTGTTAGGTGAGCTTAAGCCAAAGTGCATTTTCTGCTAGTGGCTGAGCACTTGCAGCACTTGATATAAAATGCTGAACCAGTGGCAAAGTTGATTAAAATCAGGACTTTATGCTAACGGCTTCTTTAAGGACTCTGATAACTCTTTTCAATCCTCACTGCCACAATGTATCATTGCACAGTAAAAAAGTCCACCAAAATCTCTCTTCTGGGCAAGTAAAACCAGGTTCTGATAGGATATTCCTCCTCATAGACTGTCTGTGGGCATGCACTTTGGAGTAAGAAAGGGACCATTACCAACATCCTTGTCTAAATTCCCACATAATATATGCTAGACTCAATCCAACAATTCCTGCATCAGTTCTTAGCTGTATAAACTCCCATGGCAGGGTTTCAAGCAGGCCCTCTGCTCTCCTCTCTTGCAGGCAGCCAAGCTATTTGCAAACACTTTCACACATTCTCCTGCCTGTGAGAAATGTAGGCCAGCTTACCACAAGCAGAAAGTGTGAAAGAATTCTTAAAAATCCCAGCTGCTGGCCTGCTTTTCATAGAGTGCAAGTCCTTTTAAACACTCCCCTACCTTCTACCCTGTAAACCCTCCATTCTCACAGAGGGACCTCCCCCCTTTCTGGGGTGAGAACACCACATGAGCCATGTCCCCTGCCCCACCACAGCAGGCTGCTCTTGCACCACTAGAAACCACTACCCCATTAAGGCTCTAGCCAAATTGTAGCACTGTATGCAAAAAACCCACACCCAGCTGTGTCTGCTTTTAGTTCTCAATATTTCAATACATTTCTAAATATCAACATAATCCATAATTGTTTGATTCTTAAGTAAAACAAGCTGGAAATTGAAAGGAGTTATATTTGGTTTAATACAAGCAGTTGATCCAAATTAATTCCACTTAGGTCAATCAGCAATACTCAGCTACAGCTAAAGAAAAAAATCCTCAGAGATGGAGTATTTAAAATTAGCCTGTAAGATATGTAATATAAAAATTAAGAAACACAATTAACCAGAAATTACAGATACAGAATATTTCCTTGAGCTTGGATTTTGATCCATTATTAAAATCACATTATTTTCACTATACTGTTCAAAAGAAGAATACCATTCAACATGGAAAATAACATTAGATTTTTAAAAAAAAATAACAAGGTTGCCTACCTGGGACTAAGATGCTGAAGGATTTGAACCTTCTCCCTCATTTGATCCCAATTTTGCTTTACACTCTTTGCAAGCATGATGACAATGCCTACAATATTGAGAGAAAAAAAAATTGAAGAATTTTGCTGGATTTCTTCCAATACAACCATATAGCATGATGGCAAAAGTTCTTGAAGAAGTAATCTCTTGCCTATATTCCACAATTTGTGTAATATTGGATATAAACTGCAAAATATGACATCTAAATGTCTCAGCCAATAAATGCCCATTAATTAGTATTAAGTACCCCTTCCAGCAATTGCCAAAATATAACAGGATTTTCTAAGCAGCAAAAGACAGTCCTTGCCCTTGTACCTATGAGCAAATCGAGCTAGGAGTAAGGTGTGTAACACTTTGTGTAATACCAGTTTTCAATGAAGGAGCTTCCCATTATCAATCAGGCATCTTTATAGGCATAAAAGCTCGTGCTGGTCTGGGGGAAAGATGTGGAAAGACAAAGGAGAAGGATTTTTTGGATAGGATTTTTGGAAATGTGTTTTGTGAGTGAAAGGTTGATACCAGAAGCCATATTGAGAACAGACAGTAAGGCAGCGGAAGGAAGAGCTGGGAAGGAGTTAGAGTCTGATTTATTTCAATATTTCAAAATTCTGATTTATGTGAAGGAGGACCTTCTGTGAAGTTGAGAAAACAATGACTAAAACATGGAGGCACCAGGTGACAGAAGCCAACCATTGATATCTAGTCTATGGTTAGAGGTGCAAGGTGGAAAAAGCACCTTCTCAGTTTGTGCCCTTCACAGTTTGGCATCACAGCAGGAGGCTGGGCAAAGCCATAGAGGAGAGGGAGGGTGGAGTATGGGTTGAGATTGACACTGTTGTTAAAATATGAGAACATTATAAAAATATCTGTAGCATATTTGGCCTGAGGTATGTTCCAAAGGAAGACTCAAAAGATCAAAGGGATAACATGGACAATCTTAGTTGTATGATACTAGATGAAAAGAGAATGAGCAACTGTTGTCACATCACACCCAAAAGTACAATAATTTCATTTAAATCATGGATATCCTAGTAACAGGTATTACAATGAGTTTATTTTGCATTTTCTGAAGAATGTGTAGTAGTTTCTAATACTGCAATATATAGCCCAAGACTATGACTAGTACCTCAGGATCTAATCACAGAATTTAAATTCATAGTTTTGCTGCATATAATTATTAGTGTGTTTTAGACTATTTTGATTTAGGCTTAATAATTTAAATTAGCACAGACCTTTTTTGCTGTGGACCAAATGGTGCAATACCAACTTTCTGAAACTTTTTTCGGCATTCTCCCACGTATGACATCTTTCCAATGGCAAAACCCAAGATACCAGCAACTATAGAGACACATAACAAAACACTGTTAATACAAGAGCTGAAATCAGGAGTGTGCTATTGGCTCCATTTTAATCACACAACAAATTGTGCACCACATCTTCTCAGAACATGTCACAAACACATGTGAAGTTATACAGGGTTTACAGGGCTGAATTAATAACTACTGAAAATTGGTTACCTATCATGAGAGAGAGCAACTGGTCCAAAATAATTGATACAGAAAAAGGATATAATATTCCTGCATACAGGAAAAGGATATAATATTTAGAGGAACAGATAATAGAAATTAAAATTAATTCATAATGTCAGCACTAATTGTTCTTGCCTTTGATTGCACACCATGGTTTTTTACTCCTAATGATCACACTTTTAATACCAACTTCTCTGGCCTTGTAAGCAGCTGGAACATCAGCTTGCCATACTGGTGCACTGTGGCTTTCACTCTCTAGAGTCAGGATAAAAGACTACTTCAGTATCCTTGATTTCCTGCTGTATTTCTGCTGAAGAGGGAATCAATTTAATTTCTTGTCATTTACGAGCCACCTCATTGTAGAGTACAATTTTTGTGCTTCTATTTGTTTTCTTTATCAATCCATGGTTCTGAATTAGACAGTTGAGATCAATCAAATAAACACATGAAAAGGACCACACTACTTTATATATTACAGTATTGTGACTTCTTTATACCATAAATTGTGCAATCTGCCAAACACAGCTGATCAATGAAGCTGATATAACTTATAAAACAAAGTGGAAACTAGTGTTTATACCAATTTGAGAGATTGCTTTACATAAATTTAAGCTGCTACTGAAAGTGTTTACATTAGAAGAATCTTGTTTCATATATTTATTTTTAAACACATCAGAAATCTGATTTCCTAATCTATTGGAGTAACATATAAATTCCAAAAAAAGAAGATTTTTTGAAAGAAATTCAGAGAGATGCATCTCAGGTCTGCATATTGCCTATAAAGAACCTTCTCTTTCCTTTTAGAATTGAGTGCAACTTACTTGCCATCTTGGGGTATGGACCAAATCTTGGGCTTGCTGACAAAATGCCTACAATAAAAGGAAATAGTCAGAAAGCTTATTCACTTGAGGAACTCACCAGCACTCAAAACCAATACACTGATTTTCCTGCAGCTTTTGCATTTCTCAAGGTGAGGATGGTATGAAGTCCAGTAACTCAGATTTCAGTACATCAGGGCACTTTCTATTCCACTAGTTCTTAGTGCATTGAGTTTTGGGGCAGTCCTAGAGTCACAGGAGGAAGAGAATCTGGGCTTTGCAGGACTCAGTTCAGACACGGGTTCAGAGTGTAAACCAACACAAAAACAGCATGTCTGCCACTGGTGACACCTGCAGCACTGCAGAGGGTGGCTTACGTTTCAGCACAAACCAACCCTGAATATAAAATAGCAAAATCAAATCTCTTTCACAGGGTCCACCTCCTTGTGCTGTGAAAAGTAGGCTGAAACTGCTCTTTGGTAGCTTTCTGTGGCTGTCTATTAAAACTGTACCACTGGTATCTAGCCTTCTTTGAAAAGGAAAGATCACACATTTTGGCCTTTATGAGGAGAACTTAGTGTGCTAAACAAGAAAAGCAAAAAATTATCTTTAGCTTTTCCACCAAAATCCACATTCCCTCAGTTAATCTCAGGAGGTAAAACCAGCATTCCTCTGAGAGCTCTGTCTGGCTGAGGAATGCCATGCTGTGGAGGAGGGCTCCACACAGCAAGATTACCATGGCAAAGGGAAGTGAACACTGGTTGCACTGTTACATGCAATCAGACAGTAATAATGAGGCTCAGAAGCTCCAGCATCTTCTAGAGGCAGGGTGCTGTGTGCAGCCATCAGAAGAAAGCATTTAGACAGAGGAGTATTCAGCCTTTGCTAAGCACAAGGGCCTTTGCCCACTATGATCTATGCTATTTTATATTGGGTCTCTCAGGGGAGGGAGGAACAAAAGTGTTCTTTGTTTCTAATCACCCCCCTCCAATTGTTGACACACAGTAATGATTATTTAATAAGGGCATTTGTTATTTCACAGCTGATCAGAAACATCCAAGTACAATGAACAGAAACTGAGAAGAGTACCTGGTGCCAGAGGCTGGCATGTTAGAGACAGCCCCAGTGCCCTTCCTACCACTGTTGACCCTTTTTCAAATGCATAATCCTTCTCTGACACACTCTTACTCCTTCCCTCCCTGTCTCCCTACAAGCTCATAGGTCAGGGATGGAAGAGGGAACTCACATCAGCCTCTTGTGATATAGCTTAGCAGACTTAGCAGAGGGTGGATGCCCCTCACTCTTCCCCCAAAACACCAACCTCCACCCTTACATAGTCAAGACCCCCAGCAGGGAAACACTGAAGGTGCCATGTGTAGTACCAGGCTCATTCCCCACATAAATAGAACACAATTTTCTTTTGTGTTAGCCTGCAGATTGTGAGCCATCTCTACAGAAAGCTCTCTGTCTCCTCACTTTGGCAGTACTCCTTGTCCCTTTGCACCAAAGCTGGAGTCATATTGATACATGGTCACTGTAAAAACACTGCCAGCATTCTCAAATAAAACAACACTTAGAGCTACAGTACCCAATTCTAAGGCCCCTGCTTGGGTTGTACAGTTCTCTGCCCTATGAGCTGCCCCAGGGAAGACTCTACTCAAACACATGTCATCATGGTGACAAAATCCAGCCACCAGTCTTTGGATTTGCAAATTCTCTTCTCAGTTCATGTTCTGGCAAAAAAAATGACTGTGGCAATGCACACATAATAATCAAATCACCATAGCAATGATGGTAATGAGCAAGAAGATATTGATCCTGAAAAACAGCACTTTAATGATTTTTTTTTATCTTTACCTTTTGAGATCATCCCCTGGGTGACAAGCATGCTACCAAGAGATAAAGGAAGAGCTGTGAAAATGAAAAGGAGAGTAGCTAGTATCAGCCAAAATTTGTTATGTATTTGGTAAATATTCTCTTATATATTAAATGTTTTCTGTTTCTAATGTTAAACACATTATTTCTAAACATTAACTTTGCCTACTGTCTTAATCAGCTACTACCTCTGCTCATTTAGATTACATTCTCTTCAAAGCAAAGATGTCCTCACACAGTATCAGACATGAGCCATGCTATAACAGCTGGAGCTAATGCAATATATATATACTTTTAAAATAATACTTTCCACAATCTGAATATCTCCTCTAAGTACTGCAACACTTGTAATGACAGCAACTCAAATAAAATACTGAAATCCTTTTCAATCTTCTCCATTCAGGAAATATGTAATTTAGACACAAACTGAGAGGGTGGAAGTAAAGGCACTAAAACACCAAGCACTGATCTTTTAGATGTCCTAGCATATGAAGAATTTCACAAATCAAAGACACATAGCCATGCCTGCCTTCCATTCAAAGGCAAAGATAAGTATGTAACAAATTAAAACATTCCTAAGGTGGTTGTAATACTGGACTTCAAGAACAGAACCAACTCTACAACTGCTAGAGTTCATATTAAACAAGACCTCAATTCAACCACCTTTACCTGCATAATTGTTATGCAAATAATTCAATTAAACCTTTAAGAATACAAAGCTTAAAATAATAGTTAACTC
Organism: Thryothorus ludovicianus; assembly: GCA_013397245.1. Lineage (NCBI taxonomy): Eukaryota > Metazoa > Chordata > Aves > Passeriformes > Certhiidae > Thryothorus > Thryothorus ludovicianus. The sequence continues at coordinate 416,000 of VZTB01012671.1, forward strand.
ACAACAGTGTTCCAACAAAAAAGCGTTTTGCAGACAGTTTTGCATACACACATCACAAAGTCATCCTGTGTGTAAACATGGTAAGAATGCCTTTGGATCACTCACCTCTGTACCAGAAACTTTCCTCTTTGCATTCTTTACGGATCCTCGCAAACTCTTTGTCTTGAATTTGGGAGATGGGACAGAAAAACATTGGCTGAAAGCATAAACCCAGATTAGTTTACCAAATTTAATCTCACAGGAATGAAAAAAATTAAATCAATTAAAGAAGATAAATTATTTAAAAAAAACCGAACAAATAAAAATACAAAAACCTCCAAACAAAACTCCTTATTCTGTTGTCAGCAGTGTGATGAAATCTTGGTACCCCAATACAGAAAGAGAAAGAACTAGATAGATTTTAAGTTTAAACCACCCATCTTGTTGGTCTTTGCTTTCCTAAAACTGCAGAGCTGCTGCTTACCCCAGAAGCATATTGCTTTTTATCTGCTAGTCATTTCATTCTCATGATCTATATTATGCCTCCCAGAAAGAAATTACAGGAAATAAAGACAGAGTGGCAGTTTTCAAAAATCAAGTTCTCCTCTGTACAGAAGTCAACTGAAGTTCAACAAGATCAGATTTTCCAAGTATTTAGAAGAGGGTTAACATAAACTCTGCCAGACTCCCCACTAGTAGAACTTTCTCTCTGAGCAATTTAAATATATCCATGGCATTAACTGAACTCAAACACACTGGCTTCACCCTGATACAGATCAGGCTGTCAACAGACTTCAAGGTAGCTCTTTTTTCACCCATTGTGATTGTGAGGAAAAAATGTCAGTATTCTCCCTTGCATTCTACTACTCAGGGTATTGACACGTAGACATAGGATTATTTTTCTGTTAGCATTTGAAGTGTCATTATTGGACATCTGAGATAAATGGGTGTACTGGTTTCGACTGGACAAGAGTTTATTTTCTCCATAGTAACTGGTATGGTGCTAGGTTTTGGATTTACAACCAAACCAGTCTTCACAATACAGGGATATTTAAATACTGCTGAGTTGATCTTACACAGAGTCAAGGCCCTTTCTTTTTCTCTGGCTGTCCCACCAGCAAATCAGTAGAAGAATTTGGTAGGGGACACAGCTGGGACAGCTGACCCCACCTGATCCAAGGGATATTCCAATTCCATATCATGATTTCATGCTCAGCAAGAAAAGTCAAGGGAAAAGAATTGTCATTAAGTTAAAACTAATTGAAATGTTAACATTTTTCTGTAAAAACACAACATCTTCAAACATATGTATTTCTTAAAGAAAAATCAGATGTCATAGAACATGTAATGCCTTGAAAAAAAAGAGCACATTCATCTATTATAGGATTCTATCTCCTTTTATGCCTGACTGATCCATGATTTTATAGTCATAATAAGGAAATGCATTTATTGGCCATAGCCACACATTTTACATTATAAGTAATTAATATCTCAGCCCTTCTTCAAGCACTGCTCCCACAGAAGTTAAGGGTGGTGCTGCTTAGGTGAACAATGGAGAATTGGCTCCACTCCAGACCATAGACAACCACTTCAAACTGGTTTCAGAGCAAGGTCATAGCAAATATAGTAAAATACAAACAGCCCAACTGAAAGATAAGGAAATCCATGTCAGAGCCCCAAGTGCATTAACAGGCTTTACAACCTTCCTACCTCCATACACAGCCTGCCAGATGTTTAGCTGCTTGGGCTCAGAATCAGCTCTAACATGGCACAGTTGTGTAACACCGAGTTAGACTGCTGTGGAAACAGACAAGCTCAGAGACAACAGCAAGAACCTTTGCCCAGGGCCTCTGCCCTTCAGCTCAGGAGCTGTATACAGCTCAGGCTCTTGCCTTAACTGTGCTGTAGGAATACCATGGAGATCCTTACATTGCCTTGCTAACCTGATCGCCTGGCTTAGCATCAGACTTGCCTGGCAATCACTGTAGGCTGACTCTGGTTAACATCATTGCATTTGCTCTCCTCCTCTTTTTGGGCACTGTGCTCCCTGTGCCTGAGACCTCAGCCCCTGCCACCCTGCTGGCACTTGTGCCCCTTCCTGGCAGATTAGCCCAATATTGCTGCCCCCTAGTAGTGACTGTGGTGTGAAAGAAGAGATTTCAGGTGACCTTACCCCTGAAAAGTCACAGTTGTACTAATTACCTAAGAAGAGGAACAGCCTTGTTTTTAATGGGCTGCAGCTGTGACTAATAAAGATAGGTGGGGTGGGCTGGCTAGTCAAGGGAGTCTAGGAGCTTTTAGATGAAGAGATGCCTTTTGATGAAGAAGACCTGGTAGAAGAGAGCCTTGAGGAGGTAGAGGAGCCCTGAGAGAGAAGGAAAGATACAGAGAGCCATAAAGAAGTAAGGAAAAGAGTTGCTGGCAAAAAGATCTGTCAGGAGGTCAGTCTGGGTCTGACAGTTAGATCCTGCAGTCACAGCTCAGCTAGGTGAAGGCCTGTGTTCAGAGTCTGCAAACTAGTATTTGCAGATATAGTACAGCAGGAAATAACAAGCAGTCAGAGTCTGCAATTGTGCCCTACAGTAGGAGTTTGCAGTAATCAGAGACAGGATGGCTAAGCTATAAGAAAGAACAAACTGGGACTCTCTTCATGCTGTCTTGGTTTATTTCTACCCCTAATGAGAGGTCTACTGCAACAGTAACTGGTTAGCAAACAGTCATATCACATTTAAATTCCTCAATTTCTCCATCAGAGGAGAATGTTCATCATCTGTAGAGCTGTAGATCAGATTCTTGTGCTATACTGTTCCCTTCTCCCCTTCTGAACATATTCATGCAGAACTTGATTGGGACAGGTTGTACTGGACTTGTGTTCAGACACCATGGCTATGCCAGCTCATAACTCAGGGCATAAATCAGTATCTTAAGATTCACATTTCCTAGCCCTCTGAGTACAGTGAACCAGGAAAAATAAATAACACACCATCCTTTCCTCTCTTCATCTATATGCTCAAGCTAACAGACACCTATTTCTCTCCTCAATAGGAGCAACTGAGGCAAATCCCTGTTATTCATTAGCAATAGCACTGAAATACAAGGGAGGAGATCCAGCTTACCCATCCAGGTTGCTTTATTGGAGGTGTCTGACTTCCCTGTTGGACTTCTTCAGACGACATTGTCTCTTTCCTTGTAGTCTGCTACTGCTCTCAGCAGAAGCTATGTGTTTTATGCTTGGCTACTTATCTTTCTGTAGGTACAAAGGCAAAAAGTCATGATAGCATACTGACACTTGTAAGTCCAATGTTCATCTACAAAGAAAAATTACCAGGTGGAAATGAGTGTATTTTTTACAGCAGATAGCATCCAGTCATTTGATACAGTTTACAGCACAGTTTATCACTTACCAGCAACACAGAGTTGTGTGTAACTTCAAAGGTAAGCCAAGAACTACAATTAAATGCTGAATCATCACCCAATACCGTATGCTCAATCATAAAGAAGTGAAAATAAATATGAGCAATTGAAAACTTTTATAAATTTTTAAATGTATTACAGGTCCAAGAAATAGCCTCTTCAGTGTGCTGTTCAGAATTACTGCACTACTTCTATCCTCACTGCCCTCACCTGATGCCTGGATTCCATGGGACTCACCAGGCAAACCTATCACAAACCACATCTGTATCTCCAAAAACCCAATTCAGTTACAAACAGCCTTTAAAAAAATAACACAAAAGAATAAATAGATTCCAGAGAGTTCTGGAATTGCAGTCTTCCATGCTTGAGAGCTGCACTGCTAGGAAAAAGCAAAAAGGAAACTCATTTATTTCTGGTGTAATTCAAACATCTAAATTGCAATTTTTACCTAGCACTTTTCTGTGTGGTCTGGCACTTTATTAACATAGAGGGCACTTCTGCTTTTCCAAAAGTAGCTTCTGAGAAGGGTGGCACTAAGCAAGGCTAAAGTGACTGTTTGAAAACCCATATTATGTGAGGAAAGCTCACAGCTCTACACAGTCTCCCTCAACCTGACTGCAATTTAATTTTCATCAGTCTCTTGTCCCTTAATGTAAAAAAAGGACATAAAATATGAGCAAGATGTATAAAACTTTAAAAAGGTTCATGTCAATCAAAAACGAATCAAGTTTTCTTATTCTTTTCTGCTCACAAAGCCTACTTGTGCAGACGGCTGCATAAAAATAATCCCTGGAAACTAACTGCTGTAACAGATTTAAAGTGCTTGTCTTTTCCATGATGATAAAACAGCTGAGTCACAGGAGGAAAATAAACAAAATGAAAAAAAAGAATGGGTATAAATTAGTTTGCCATTGACCTCCTATACTGTCCTCAGTACATGTTTCTCCTGAATTTTAAGTTATTCAGCTATGCTACTGCTTCAACATGATGAAGAACCCCAAAAATTTAGCCCTTTAAGCAGCCTCATGGTATACCTCCCACATGGGATGAAAGCTGAAAACTGTACTGGCAAGAATGAAACAAAGAGACAGAGTTGATGTCATCAAAATATTATGTAACTGAATTATTAATAATCATACCTAGCAGACATGCTGTCTCCTATCTGAGGAATGAAAAAATGTTCCAATATTTTATGGCTCTGTGTCTTGGAAAGGCAACTGTCATCCCAAAAAATAACTTTATTTCTATTAGTTTACTGGAGAAATGTAACTTGCTTGTGATTTTCTGTAATACTTATTGCTGTTTTCTCAACCTGACATGCAATTCTTAATGTAACAATTAAGTGTATATTCTGGGAAGAATTCTCCAATTTTATTATTCTGTTTAAATGAAATACCTTTATAACACAAGATTAAATCAACGTGGTTTGCAAGGATCAAATAGTCAAAAACCTTATTTGTCTTCTGCGAGATATTTTCTGGATAATTTATTAGTTTACAGAAGAAAATGCTAATATTAGGCTCCTGAAAAAATCTCACAGTTGGAATGCCTCTAATGGGATGACAAAGAAGCAGTATGCAAGAAGATAGGTGACTTTCTCAATATGAGTTGTCAAGTTCACATACTGTGTTTTCAATAAAAAGGCTCCTTCTGAATAGGAATGGTGATCCCGTAATTTCTAGGACTACTTCAGGGAAGAAAGAGGGAGCCAAAATTGCATGCATTAACTGGTCCACGCAGTGGGCTGTGCTGGCCAGGGCAGGCACCACTCACCACAAATTTCAGAGAGGCACTTCAAGGACCATTGTGAGGAAGATGGAAGATGACACACGTGATGTTTCACACCTATGTGAACTGGCTCTTTGTTTTAAACTCGGGCTCTTATTTCAAAGGCGAGTCTACAGAGCAGCTGTACTCGGTAGTCAATGACAGCTCCCTACCCAGAACCTGACAGCACGGGGCTCGGGAATGCCCCACGCTGGCTCAGCCCGGCGGCAGCTGCTCAGCGTCCCCAGCCAGGGCAGCACAGAGCGTTTCCTTCAGAGAATCACAGAACCAGCCAGGCTGGGAAAGGCCTCTAAGATCATCGAGTCCAACCTTCGACCGAACACCACCTTGTCAACCGAACCACGGCACTGAGTGTCACATCCACTCCACCACCTCCCTCCTGGGCAGCCCATTCCAATGTCTAATCACCCTTTCCGTGAAGAAATTTCTTCCGGATATTCAACCCTAACCTCCTCCGGCACAGCTTGCGGCTATGTCCTCTTGTCCTATCAACAGGTGAGAAGAGACCAATCCCCACCTGGCTATAACCTCCTTCCAGATGGTTATAGAGGGCAATAAGGTCTCCCCGAGCCTCCTTTTCTCCAGGGTAAAGAGCCCCAGACGCTTCTAACAGG
>VZTB01012671.1:424379-485497 GCA_013397245.1 Thryothorus ludovicianus
TCCTCGCTCCTCGGAGGGTCACACGAGCCCTTCTCGCCGCCCGCAGGGCTGCTCCGGCAGAGGAACAGCGAGCGACCCAAGGAAATTCCGCGTCCTCGGATTTCCCCACTGAAATTCAGAACTCTCTTTAAGCAAGTGTACGTGTTAATGAAGGTAACAGAATGACAGAATCGTTTGTGTTGGAAGGGCCCTCTGGGACCATCTAGTCCGTCTAGAGAAAGGGAGACTCCATGCCCTCCCTCGGCAGCCTGTTCAGTGCTCTGCCACCCTCAACGGAACGATCTTCCTCAAGCCGAGGTGGCATCTCTTGTGTTTTAGTTGATGGCCATTACTCCTTGTCCTGTTGCTGGGCACCACCAAAAAGGGTCTGGCACCTTTCTCTGGCACCTGCCTTTGAGATATCAATATGCACTGATGACATCCCCTCCCAATCTCCTTCACAGACTAAACAGGCCCAGCTCCGGCAGCCTCTCCTCAAGAGATGCTCCAGACCTCTCCTCACCTCTGTGGCCTCCACCAGGCCCTCTCCACTAACTTCTTGTCTTTCTTGTAGTGAGGAGCCCAGCGTACAACATAGGGAGGCTGTCGTATGAAATGAAAATATTTTTTCTGGAAATGAAATCTTGTTCTTTAAAAAAAACCCCAACAAATTCTACTTTGACCATTTTGGAATGAAAAGTGTTGTTCATCTGCTTTGATTTTAATACTACAATGCTTATGTAGGTAAATAAATAATTTTTAATATTAAGAATAATCAAACAAATAAAAAAGGCACTTTTATCAAGCAAAAATAATTTTGCAGGAAAAATTTATCCTGAAAATGTCAGTTGTGTGTGGGAGGGGTTGTTCTAAAAATATTGAAAAAAATTGTTCCATTTTCTCTGGAATGAGAAATGTAATATCTTTCTTTAAGAATAAGTTTTCTAAAACAAAAAATATAAGCGTGTTTTATTTTGCATTTTATTTTAATAAAAAAGGTCTCAGTTTCTGTTTTGTTCTGCTTTGTTTTTTTCACAGCAAGACATAATAATTTTCAGTAGAATATCCTAAATGGTAATATGACACTTCAGTGCTTATCATGAAATAAATAGCCTGTGAGATCACTGTTAAACTTCCTATGTTTGCATGACCTTGGCATCTCAGTTTCATAAGAAACATAAATCATACTTAATTTTCTTAAGTTCAAAAAAAAGCTTTCATCTTCCATGAGTCCTGGTGACTAGAAGCCCCTTTCACCAGACTATTCTCCTACTCTTGCTGCCAAACTAGATGTGAAAAATGAATCTCACTTTCTTGGTAGGATTTAAAAGGTTTAATAAAAGACAATATGGACAAGGCAAGAAAGCAAAATACACAGCCAGGGTATCTCTGGCTGAGAGCCAGGAGCACACCTGCTGTTTTAGAGACTCCCCCCTTAAATATGTATATTTAAACTTTTCTAAGAACTAATTTCCATGTTTTTAAGAACTGTTTTGCATGGCCACTCCTTGGTCCCACCTTTTTAGAGCATGCGTGTTTCTTGGCTGTGGTTTTAATTCTTCTTATCAGTCTTAATTTGGGCTTTGGGCTATAATTTCTACAGATGGTTGGTGCTGGTCGTTGGTATATCAGTAGCAGATGTCTTCACGTCAGTAGCAGGGGTCTTCACTGGGTGTTATCTTGACCAGGCAGTCAGTTCACTTACTACAAAAACACTTTATCAACTTACTTTTACTCTTAAAGAAAGTAAACTCCTAAAGAATACTATATTTTTAAAACCATTTTCATACTACACGTATAGTATCCACCCTACATGGGTGCGAAAAGGAAAAAAAAATCCAATACCATAATATGTATTTATAACAACCTTACATGTACAACCTCATCTTAATATTTGCAAAAAGCCAACTTTATAATATGCATTTATAAAACACATCAAAGAAAAAAACCCCAAATTATACCAAAAATAAAACAACTGATATGGAATTGAATGTTTGGCTGAGGAATTGTCTGTTTTCAGAGTAGAAGGAGATCAAGGACTGAGAATTCACAAACCCAGGGAAGGTTTACAGGCTCTGGCTGCTTGACTGAATAACCTCTTAGAAAATACTGAGGGGTTGCCAGGGTCCCGAGGTTCACCACATTCACCTAAGGAAAGCCTTTCTGGTGCACTTATTTAACAGGAACACTCCACCTATGGATACACTGCATGCCAGAGAGAGGAACTATTACCTCTAATGATAAACATGGTTTATTTGCCTGTTACAAAATCAAACCCTGCTACTTGCCTAAAAATTCCCTGAGAAAAAAAGCTCCACCCCCTTGCTTTATAACCATAACAGAGCACGGAAAATGAAGCAAGAACTACATGACGGGGCATTGTTGTCATGCTGATGGGAGTAGGAGTTAAGGGTGAATGAAAAGACATAAAATGTCACAGCAGGAAATAGTCAACATGCTTCTGAGTAAAACATTAAACTGTCTTCATTACTTGCAAGGAATCATGTAAGTTTTCTGTGTCTTTGCTGATTCTTGGATCTACTTCTATTTTATACTTGGTCTGGGCTATCTTTTAGAAGTGAATAGTTGGTAATTATGAAATGTCCAAGATACAGGATTTCATCTTCTCAGTGTGAAGAACCCAGTAAAGTGCTTGCAGAGACCTGCATGTGTTTGTGTTTCCACTGAGACTGTGACAAGTGCCTAACTAAACTCACCCACTTCTGCTTTTTCCAGAGCTGCAGTTGTAATTCTAACCTGTGCTCATACTTTCATGCTTTTTTCCCTCATTTCTCTCGCGCTTTCTTCTGCTTCTTCATCACACCCATTCAGGCATCTCAGGCAATATGCAAGGACAACTTCTCACAGGGGTCTGGAAGTTCTTTTACATGCTATGTGTTTACTTGGGTTTCAAAACATGCTTGTATTACAGTTTGAACCCAAATAAAGCATTGTTTTCTACAATCACTAGCTTTAGAAAAGTTTACCCTGTCAACCAATGTAATTAAGGGTTAAGTTAAATTCAGATAATTTTTTATGTCTATGTTAGGTAGGGATGTCTTAAATACTATTCTAGAATGAAATTGCTACTTGTTCTATGAGTGGAAGCTCCTACTGGAGTGGTTTTTTGACTTTACTGCTTTAACATCATTGTATTCCTATAAGGATCAAATGCTTTGTCAAGTACACCAGTGGCACTCCAGGAATTAAAAAAAAAAATATAGTGAAAGTCATTGGTACACATATATGTGTAACTAAGCGCCTTGCAAACACTGACTTTTATGTTTAAGACATTCTACCTGAAAACTCTCCTCTTTTGCTCTGATGCTCATACATCAGCCCTATGGAGAGCACTCGAATGTAACTGTGAGAGTACCCAGAAAACAATTGCTGAATTTGTCAGGATTTGCATTTTTTTCATTTCATTATGAGTTTAATGGAAGCCACACAAGTATATCAGGTTCACAATTCCAGTCATGTCTAGTTTTACAGGAACTCCACCTATGAAGCATGAAGCAAGATACTGTAATTACAAAAAGTGTTGCAAAATTTTTTTTAAGTATTTATTGGCTGAATACATGCTGTGAACCTCACACTCTCACTATGCAGCTCCAAAAGCAGCCATGTTCTGGGTTTATTCTGGCCAAAGATCTCATCTTCCATTTGCATCACACCACAGCAAGATGAAATGGTGCTATCACTTACATAATCCAGTGATAAGGGAGCTTGGTGACTATTCTGGTGTGACTTTTCTTTAATGAAGGAAAAGAAAGACGTCTTTAATGACATGGATCTTGGGGAAAACAGAGAAGCTCATTAAATCTATGAGTCTCATTCTTCCTTCCCTAGTGAGGTCAACTTTTCCATCAAAATACTTTAATTCTTTTGTGGACATTTAAAACGTTTCAAATTTTTAAAACACATTTTCAAATAGCAGCCAAAATTTGACAGAGCCAAACCCCATCATACTACAGGATAAATTAATTACTTGACTTTGAGACTTCTAGGGCAAAATTTAGTTTAGTACCATATCCTCTCAAATGTCTAGACCAGACTTTGTTGTTAATAATAGGTCATATAGATGTTAGGTGTTTATAGTTTACTCCTATGGATTTAGAGTTTCACAAAAGAAAATACCATAAAGTTTATTTAGAATGGGACAGTATTTTTAACACAAATGAGGAGACACAAATGGCAGTTCTATAGGATGCTGTATGAAGATTAATAAAGCTTAAGATGATGATATATTCCAACAACAAAAGGACTTCTTTGTTCTTAGCTTATATTTACAATTTTACTTTTCATACCCCCCCAAAAATTCTAAAATTGAGATTTGGCTTATGTAATCTTTTCGCCAGAACTTGGGAGCTGTGATCATGGCTGGGTCGATTTAACTCATGATTTCTTCTAAAATTAACAAACGTAGTTACTCAGGAATCTCAGCAAACGAAATGCTTCTTTTGGTGCTTTTTGTAGACAGCATCCCTCATCAGAAGTCCTTACTCTGCTATCAAACAACACACATTTCACAAAGGTGAGCGCAGTGCTCATTCGGACATCCCCAAACCCCGCGTAGTCAAGCGTGTTTGTACCAGCTGCCAAGCGAGTTGGTTCCTCTTTTCCCCACCAGCTTGTGCTGTGACAACCTTTTGCTTTTATATTTGTTTTTGCGGGCGTGACTGCTCAGGGGGTTCCTTTGCCGGCCCGGGGGCGGCGGGGCGAGCTCTCCTGTCGGCCCAGCGCGGCGGGGCTGTGCGGAGCGCGGAGAGCNGCGAGAGGGACGCGGCCCCCGCCGAGCCGGGCAGCGCCGGGGGCGATGTCTGCCCTGTGGAAGGCCGTTCTCTCGGAGAGTCTCCTGGGTAGGTGGCGAGGGGCCGCGGGTGAGGGCACCGGGGGCTCAGCCGGGAGCGGCCGTGGCAGGGCAGCCCGGGCAGGGTGTTCGGGGCTCACCGTACGTGCCGCCGATGAGCAGCTCCCCTCTGGAATGGGTGAATAGCGCTCACATCTGACAGTTTTCTTTGGGTTCTGTTTTTTCTCTAGTGCTAGAATGCTTTTTGTCTCTTGGCTCAGCCTAGAATTTACTGCTGCTCCCGGCCAAGTGCTTGTGCAGGTGTTGCAGAGCCGGTGCTGTGCTCAAGGAGGGCGCCAGGGGGGCTCCCCAGAGCCAGCGCCCGCGGTATCGTCCGCCCGGTGCATCTCCTGCCGACCGCGGAAACTCACAGCGCAGTGCTGCTGTGCCTGGATAAGGTGTCTCCAGGGGAGAGCAGCACACTGGTTTGCTGGAATAATTCATTTAGCCACCAGTCTGCCTTTGGGGAGCCTTGAGGCTGTGGGTGGACTGCTTGTTTAGCCAGCCCTCGGAACACTAATCCTCTCCAAAGCTGAGCACTTCACTGAGGTTCATTGTAGGAACTGCTGTCTGAGCCGGGGAAGAGGTGTTTTTATTCTCATAATTCTATTTCCTCGGAAAATGTGTATGTTTAACTTGAAATCACAAACATTTCTTCATGGAAGGTGGCTGTTGGTGCTTGCACTGCTTTCAAATACATTTTATAGTCTATCTGTGAAAGTATAAAATGGTACTTTTAAAGTAATCTCCAGGAAATCTCGTTGAAAATACATGATGTGGTTTTCTCTTTTGTGTTTGTTCTTGTTTCAGGCTATATTTCTTGGTCTCTTTACCATGCACTGCCACCAATGATCTACTACTTCCCCCTTCAGACACTGGCACTCACAGGCGTAGAAGTTTTTGCTGTTGCTTTCTTTTCCCCGATATTCTTGACAATTGGCCCTTTTTGGAGGTTGGCTAACAATAAATATGTCCTTGCCTTTCTGAGATTGACTATGGTTGGTAAGTATGTGTTGTGGCCCAGCCAACGACAAGTATGCACTGCAGTGAGTTATAGATTCTGTTTTGATATCAATGTGTAAGAACAAGCATTCCAAATTGCCTTAAAATTCAGACGATTGCAAAAAAGATACAGGAATAAGAAGTTCTCACTCTCCCCATACTCATGTTTTGTTGATGTCTTTTTTTTTTTCTTAAGCTTTTAGCTGTAGTCAGAGAAATATTGTTTGCAGCCATTATATTGCATAAATATAGAAAAATCTCATTTCACTTTTATTTCTAGGAGCTTTTAATTTAGTAAGAGTGATGAACAATAAGAAAGGTTTTCAGTGTCACTCAAATAGCAGAACAGGTGTTTTTTTGTATTGTGACAATGGATAAGGATGAGACATTACAGAACAACTTGGAGCTATTATAAAAGTAGTCTTCTGTGAGAGACACATTCTTTTTTAGTTTCTAAAGCAGTTTTTTCTTCTAAGAATGTATTTTTAAAATTAAATTTATCTATCTACATGCCTGTAGAGGGGTTATAGGCTCATCCTAAATATGAAATAACCCTTACATGGTCAGTTGCACAGGACGAAAATTTGATCTTAAACTTAGGAAATAGACACCCCATTTCCCATTCCACAGGTCCCTTCTTACACCAAGACTTGCTGGGATTCCCACCTTGGTCTTCAGCTAACTGGTGCAAATCTTAGCTCTTGTTGATTTTTCGAAAATTTTTGGGGGGAAGGTTTGTAAGTTACAGCCATGTTCAGACTGAAATTATTGCTAAAGATTTTGCCACACTGGATGAACTCCAAGAAGATAAAAGTCTCTATCCTGTGTAGAGGTGAACATGCTGCTGCTGAGTGATGTGTTTCAGAAGCAGCAGATCCTAGCTCCTCATTTGTCAATATAAGATGATGATTATCACTTCTCTTATTGTTTTCCTCTTTTACTGTTAGAAGACAGAGTAAGATAATCTCATTTACTTTCCCTGTGTAGTTTTTATAAAAAGAATTCTTGTTCTTTGTCTCTAGTAAAATACTAGAACTGAGCACAGTTTGTTGGTGTTATTGATTTTAATGAAGAATAGTCCTACCATGTTCTTTTCCTACTCTTCCCATTATGTCCATCCTAATACTGTTCTTGTTGCTTTGTAATAAGCTTCTCAGTGAGCAGAATGTTCAGCTTCTTGCAGCAGTGCCTAGTGTATTGCTTTCTGCAAGATCTTCTAGTTTAGAAACTAGGAGAGAGTGTAAGCATTTAAAATTGCACCTTACCTTCTTTCAGATGTGACAGTAGCACAAAATTTGCTACATTTATTTAAGATTAGTCCTTCAGATCACCTTACTGTGTTTACTGGTTCACTATTTTAAAGAGATGGAAACCACTTAAAAATGTGTAATTTTTGCTCTGCTAAACAAAGAGCAGTGACAGGCCTATGATGGTCTTTTTTGTGAGTTCTGACCCATCATACTGTGCTGCTGTTTCTCCTGTTTCTTAGTTCTTCCTGCTTTTTTTTCTCCTTCCTACTGAGACAATTTTATTCATTCTCTCTTTGGTTTTTTTTTCCCCTCTCAAAAAGGCCATGGTCTTCCTCTTGCTGAACTTTCAGGCAGAACAATTTACCTATGCATGTTCCACTCCATTGTACTCAGTCTTCAATTTCACAATCATAAAATAAGAAAAGTCTTCATGTTTAGCTAAGACTAGAAGGTTTACAGGGTTGGTTTGTTTTGTTTTTGTTTTTTTTTTTTTGTTCTGTTTCTTTCTGCCTTTTCAGGAAGCTTTGTTTTCCCTGCAATTTCTAATTTCTTTATCCTTTCATACTACTTGATTTTATGTTCTATTAAAAAAAAACCAGAACACAACAAAGTACCCTGTGGTAGTGTCTATTTACATCTGTGTCTTCAGACAACATACGTTGAATTTGCTTTTGGATAGATATATTTAAGTCTTGGGTCTACTTCCCAGCAACAAAAGGTGTGTCTGCTCTAACTTGGCAAACCCATGCTGCCTTTGATCAGGGTAGGGCACATGATCAAATATTTGAAGAGACAGGTTTATGGATTGCCAGCACAATTTGGTGATAGAAATTTGTGTTTACTGTACATGAAACCTTTGTTGAAGCCCGTGCAAGTACACCTTCACTGCACATTGGTCTTGTTTATGCTCTTGGCTCTAAGCTTTTCATCTTTTACTCTGAGCAGAACGAGCAGGTAAACAGTTGGAGGATTCCTAGTACGTGTTGCCAGAATCTGCAGCTCCCTTTCTGACAATACTTGCTTAATGTCTCTTCAAGTTTGACTCATACTCACTTAGGAAATGGCTGGTATCATAACAGTGTTACTGCTTCTCCTGCTGTTTGTCATTGGTCCTGGGCCAGAATTTGCCATGTTGACTAAATTGACCAGAATATATGTGGTCCATTGCCACTTGAATTTGAAACCTGCTAGCAAAGTTCTAAACTGCTGATAATGTGGGGTCACTGTGTGCTGGGAAATGGCAGAGATGTGAGCACGTGCTCTCTTTCAGTGGCTGGGAAAGCAGTAGCTTTCAGAAATAAAATGGCACAGGCTGGTAGTGACCACTTCTGAGACCAGACACTGAGCCAGAGAAAGCCTTGTTCACCCCTACTGAGTTGGTTGATTACTAATCCCTGTGCTATGCATGGTGACTGCTCCTGTCTGATAAAGAACATGGCTCCTGCTACAATGTACTTACTTTTATAAATGTGCTGTGGCAAAAGTCATATCCTTTTTAGAAAGGAGCAGTCACAATACAAAAAACTTTATAGCTTTTGAGTTATCTAAGTGCACAGTTGAGGAATATCTGTATGCTTAGATATCTTATCCATATATCCTCTCCATGGAATCAGTCACCATAAGTACTTAAATAAAGGCAATCACTTGGATTGTTGGATAAATTGCTTCATATATTTTTTCCTTGAAAATTATTACTGCTATGAAGTAATGTATTCCCAGTTTCTATGCATACCTACATTTCTTTGGTTCATTTAAAAATGTGTAGTCTCATGTGTTTTCAGAAAAGTGGTGTAGCCATTGAAGTTACAGGCAACCTTGAACTAATGCACGGGAAATCCTTATTGCCTGTTCTCTACTGATCATTAAAGTAACCTCTGTGTGTATGTGTGTGTATTTGCAGGAAGCTTGGCATCATACCATGCACCAAATGCTTCAATTAGACTACTTATCTTGGCTGCTGGTGTTTCTTCATCATTGCTGGTTCAAACAGTAACATGGTGGTCAGGAAACAGTTTACAAAGGTATTTTCTTATACTGATGGAATTTAACTAATGTTTCTTTATATTAAAAGCAGTTTTATTTTATTTTCTTTTTTTTTTAATCCCATAAATGCCTCACTATTTCAAAAACTGATTCTTACAGGTTTATCAGGATATGGGGCTTCTTGCTAGGCAAGGTAATTCTCCTTGTTCTTCGTATCTGGTACACATCACTTAATCCAGTCTGGAGCTCACAAGTTGCCAATATTGTCATACTGATAATTGGTTTTGTAGCAGCAGTGGAGCGAATTCATTCAGGTAAGCATATTACAGCAAAGACAGTGGTTATGAAAAGAACCTAAAGTATACCTAGCTATGTGTCACTGGGTTTTGAGTCTTTGATTTTTTTTTTTTTTTTTCCCAACACAATCTGGTTTTAGACCTGCTGCATGAGCATTGCAGGCTTTGGAAAGTTGGGGGTACTTCCATCTGCCCATAATATGGCAGAACTGGTATCATAATTCATGTAAGCTGTAATAAGTTGGTGTTGGAATTACCTTTTTTTTTTCCTTATTGCCGTATCAACAATATGGCAGTAACACAAACAAAGGCATAAGATAGACCAATAAAACCAAAATGAATTATTGTCTTTCCCGCATGAAACATTTGTGGTATTTTTGTTATTATATTAATTCAGTTTGCACTTTGAGTTTCTCTGCCAGTGCATATCTTGTAACAGAGAAGAGGAGACAGGACAAAACTGGGAAACAGCTGATATGTGAAAATAAATAGAAAGAATTGGAGAAGTGTACAAGTTGTCCCTGTTAAAATTTGCCCAAGTTCTTGCACAGAGTACACAGTAGTGGGGGCTGGCAAAGGCTAAATTGTGGAGGTGGTATTGCCAAGGAAGACAGCAAGGCTGGGTTGGTTAGTTAATGCAGCTCATGTTAAATTCTCAGAATCTCCTTCCTTCTCAGTATAACCTTAATGAATTAATTGAAAGATAAAACCTTATCTATGTGTGAGTGGGTATAAATTAGCATCATGCATATTGTCTGTAAGCTTGCATTACATGATCTAAATTAAGCCTGAGCTTTCATCGGAATTTAGAAAGGGAATCTACTGCAGAAAATTAGGAAGGAAATTTGTCTTGTTTGTGGGTGACAAAATGATATGTCTGTGCAATTAAAGAATCTGCTTTCTCCTTACGTGAGAGAGGTTCTAAAGCACATGGAAAAATGGAGAAGGAAGGGACTTTATTTCTGGCTTATTTGGAAGTGTCGGGTTTTGCTCTTATCAGAGTTCAGAGGTTCAGAGAACAGAAGCCTCTGAACAAATTCTAATAACTTTTCTGCTGACTTTCAAAGCAAATTTAGATATTTAAATTCCAGTATTATGGAAAATAATCAGATGGGCAGATTGGTATTTTTGAACACTTATGGTGACTATATTTTCTTGACAGACCTAGGGTTGTTAGTAAAGATTTTTAATTTTTGTGTGTTATCAATTTCTAATAGCACAATCCTAATCAGATAAATTAACTTGTGTGTGTAATTCATTCAAGTAAATTTATGATTTTGGCTATTTCTTTTTCTCAGTAACTCTTGCTAATAGGATATGACAGTTTGCTTAGCTGTGTTTTTATTCTTAATCTAGGTGGAGACAAGAGGAAACAAGAAACAAACAAAACTGGTAATATGGTTAGAGACACTGCTTCCCATCCTCATTGGTTTTTATCAGGGATTGCTTTTGGCAGCCTCATGTTCCTCACTCTGTGGATATTTGGGGAGGTTTCAATAATTTCTAGATGGGCAGTAAGTGGACATCCACATACAGGTCCAGACCCTAATCCATATGGGTAAGTACAGCATTATTATTATTATTATTATTATTATTATTATTATTATTATTATTATTATTATTATTATTATAGTAATAAAAATCCAGTATTGTAGAGGGTGATAAATTAAAACTCAACCCAATGATGGTATAAGAATTTAGACAGAAAAAAGTCGGTACAAAGTACTTCACGCAGAGGATTAATTCTTCAAGATACCTCTGAGCATTTTGTCCAGACCTTAAAATCTTGTGATAAAGAACTGTTCTTATTTCAGCACTAAAATCTTAGTTTGCCACATTTCAAAACAATTTTTAGATTAGGTCTGAGGTTCAAGGACCTATGAATGCAGTGCATAATATGCAGTAAATTAGTCCAGCAGTTGGCTTCAGAGAGGAGATGATCAGAGATGCATGCACAAAGTATGAATAAAATAAGCTGTGTGCTATATTAAAAGATATAATTCAGTAGAAGTTTTGGTCAGTAGGAATGTAGTCTTAATGCTGTGTGTGATTCACTCAGGTTCCAAAATCTAGAAAGACACCAAATTATTTATTCTGAGTCAACTACATTTGATGGCAGGTGACAGAGTTTATAATTTTGAATTGGTATACAAAAGAGCTCCCCAAGACTGAAACCAGTGTTAGACACTGTAGGATTCCTTATTTGACATGAAGAAAATACTTCTGTTTGGGGTGGATTCTTCCCTCTCATTTTCTCTGAGTTATTTTTGCCTTTTGTACCAAGATTTCAGTGGACTGCTTTTGCTGCTGAACACAGCTCACTTATACATGACAGTAAATTGCCATTATTTTCAACTGGATGTTTTTTACATCCAATAAAGGGAAGAAAATGTAGCCAAGTGTGAGCAAAATTTAGCTTTGTTTAAAGTAAAAGAATTATATATATTACCAAGGACCCTCATCTGAATGTATAGAAGTTTCTTTTTCAATGTCAAGTGTTTTTAAAATCAAATTAGTGTATGTTTTCTTTTTCCTTGTATCAGAGGTACAGTTCTGTTGGGCCTTGCTCATGGACTGATGCTTTCATTTTGGAGCTGGTCTTCTGTCACAAGTTTTGCCTTGTTTCTAATAGGTAGGTAAAAATCCTGAGCAGAATTTTTGTCTGTTACCTTATTCCCTTTACTCAAGTCCTTGGACCTGGCAGCTCATCTCAGAAAAGTGTGGCTAACCAAAGCCTCCTCTTCTCTTGCCACTGTCTGTAGTACACGTGTCTGACCAGTTGACTAAGTGTTAAGGTTCTTTAGTTGATTTAAGCATTGTATTCTAAAATGCTCAGAACCTTGATTTATAAGGGTTAAATATTAAAAGTGTTTCTATACATTTGCTCTCATGGTTTGACAGTAAATATTCAAACCTACAATCATGTTTTAAAATGAAGTTGTCCTGTTACAGAGAGGTTCTGTTGTTGTTAATGTTCTGTCTAGGGTCAAAACCCCAAATCAAAGATAGCATGGTAAGTCAAGGATCTTGCAGTTATTATAAGATTAATAGTAGCTTTTTTGCCCATCCTATGGTTATCTACAGGGAAAGATCAGGAAAAGGAATGTTTTCTCTTCATAATAATCTCTTTGATTCTTTCTGTATTATGGTAAAAGAGATTCATAACTGACAGACATGTTGCTCTCTTAAGAAATTCCTCATTCCTCTGTTGTGCTGAAGAACTCTGTAACAAAAACTGTTCATTTTTGGCTCCTGATGATATTTCTCTGCCCCCTTTCTGCTGTACTATTTTCAGCTGAGTAGGCAATGTTTAAAAGAATGAGATACTGGGAAAAATAAAAGACTGTCTTTGGCTACTGTGAATAACTGTCCTTCTAGTGATGCAGTTTTCAAGGCCTTGAAAGCACAATTATATTTCCCAGACCATTTTTTCACTAGCCAGAATATGAAAATTAATGTGGAGGATAATATACTTGACTAAGATTTACTCTGTTCTTTTTTATCCCTTCACAGGTTTAGCATCTTCAGCTGGTCTCCTTTATTTGCATACCTGGTGTGCTGCTGTTGCAGGCAACATTCTTGGTGTCTTTACTATGTGTGTGTGGCCTCAACTAGCTGGACACTTTGTTAGCTGTCTGCATCCTGGGAAAGCCATGAGTACAGCCATGTTTGCCTATGTTCTTGAATTATTCTTCTGTGTATGGTGTACAGCTTATAAATTTGTACCTGGAGGAGTTTACGTTAGAGAAAGCTCCCATCTTCTTCTAGGTACATTTGTGATAATGAACAAATACAAATATGCTTGCTTTAGCCTGAGGCAGACATGTGAAATGTATCTAGTGGATAAAGAGTCTTTTCAAATTCTCAGATACTGTTTATTTATTATGGTAGGAGTTTCAGTGCAAGAATTAATGACACATGCAAAAAATAATCTACTTGTTTCTTTACTGTTAGAAATAGTCTAAAATGTGGACAGAAATGGAATTCAGTTAAGGGAAAAATGACAAAGTGGAAAAATGTCTGATAACTAAAGTACGCAGCGGAGGAAGAGATCTGTTAATCAGTCACCCTAAAAATATGGCTGCAATCTGGGGTGTGAATGCACAAATATGCTGGCTGCCTAAGGTAGCAGTGCCTCAGGTAACAGGTATACTGGGACTGTAATGTAATTCAGTGCATTATTTAGCTCTGCTCTGCAGAGCCAAGTGCAGCATCCTGCTGATCTGGCTAGTCTACATTGGAGACCTGAGCTTCGTTCCCATGTGGCTCTTCCTTATGTTTTGTGGACATACCAGTATGCTGGGGGGAATTCAGATGAGCTTGCAGTGTCAGAAACACGTGAACAGGACAGGCAGAAAACAAATTGTCAGGTATTTGCAAATAAGGAAGAATGGAGTTGAGCAAACATAAAGGCTTTAACAAGATGATCACTTGATGAGGGTGGAGAGGTGGAAAGGAAACCAGCCCTTCCTGGTTTTGTCTCCAGAAATGTTTTTGCAATGGGTGCTAACATGTTTCAGTGGCATATTTCACTAACTATGTTTAAACAATGCCGAACATTGTCTTGGACTAATTGTGTGGGATGTTTTTTAAATGTGACGCATTAGCCTATATTTTATTTGGAAAGGATTAATGAATTCTGTGCTTAACTTGCTGCTCCAAAGGTTTCAGATTTCAAAAATGTCTTTGCAACCTCTTTGTGTTACTCCAGTTTCTTACTCTCCATGTGTGTTTCTTATATTACAGGATTCACATGAGGGATTTGAGTTCATTATACTTTGAGGAGAATTTAATTCCATTATTGCATTATTTTCTTTGTTCTGAAAGCACTCTGAGGAGTCTTTAGAAACAGTTATCTTAGCTAATTAAATTTAATTTTTTGAAGTTATATGAAGAAAGCATGTGGTAGAGGAGTGTCAAATGCTTTCTTGAGTAATGCTTTCACAATAGAAATACTTTTATTCAAAATTCCTCTCTGTTACTTCCTTTGAAATGCACACTTGTGATTAATTTACCTGGCATGATCACTGGGTAGTAACAGAGAGATGGCCCTAATTTTCTCATTGGTAAAGAAAACCGTAAAACATCTCAGCTGATGGCACTCTATGAGTTTAAATTCCACCTGAGAATCCAGTTTCTGTCTTTTTGATGCCATCCCATAGCTTATAAAAGATTATACCATGAGACTATGTATTTGTTGCTGTGCTTTTATCCTTAAAGCTTGGCTTTCTGGCAAACTGCTTGTTTTCTTCTGGTTTCTTCCAGGTGTAAGTGCTATTTCTTGCTTTCTTCTCCTGTCCAATATCCTGCCTTTCTCTTGCTGCAGTTTGGGTAGGGAACTGCACCAGGAAAAGTGACAATGAAAGTAAGATCATTATGTTCAAAACTTTTATGCTGCTTCACTGTGATGTGATATAATGCTGAGGGGTCAGATTCCTGATCTTCATCACCTTTAATGGTTGTGAATCCGTCACCCTTTGAGAAGGGCTTTGTGTGTCCCCTTTGTTGTGCTAGACACAGAGTCCTGATCTTCAAACTTTCACTACAACTAATGTAACAAGAAAGGGAAATAAAAAAATACTGAGTGATAGTTAGCCATTACTCTGAAGTAAAATATGGCTTCTATAATTAATTAACTATGCCACAAAGATATTAAGGGAATATATATTCTCCATTGGAGCTCTTATCCAGTTCATTATCCTCCCATGCTTTCCTTGAAAATAATTGGATTCTTTACCTCATTGGGGATTGGAAAAGACCTTGTACTGTTAGTCTGAGCTGGGTATTGAAAAGATACCATCCCCACACATTGCAACAGTTGCTGAAGTTGCTTACTAGCTTTTAAAATATATCTCTAGGTGTGTTTAGTTTTCTTTTCTTTAAAAGCAGAACAATTTTTGTCAATCTGGAGTTCCAGAATACAAGCTGCTGCCATTCTAAATTGACCTTCCAACCTGCTACAGTCTGCTTACACTGTTTTATAACAAAGTGTTGAGCAATTGCTTTTGTAGCTCCCATATGAAAAATCTGTTACTTGTATCTTGGTGATAGAGCAGTGCATTGTCAAAGATAATAGATCAATGTACTTTTTTCATCAAGCGGTTATTTTAAGGTCCTGTAGTACCTGGGTTAATTGCTCTTGTCCAGGTTAATTTCAGTAAACTTTGAAAACAGTGGGCCCAGCTGAGAGTTGTAGCCATCAATAGGGCCTGGAAGGATTTTAGCATAATTTATTTGCCACGTGTTAGTGTTTTTGACATAATATCCTGGAACTGTACTGCAAATCAGTCTTTACTTGAGAGTGCTGTCTGTAAATCTCATTGTTCCTGCATTGCCTCATTAGGTATGGCATTTATCTGCATTTTGCTTTGAATCATCTTTGTTGTTGGAACCATTAGGTTGTCGTTTTGTAACACAACAGTTGGGAGTTTATAAAAGATGTGTTTATGAGCAATGTTTAGTATGTTAAAGGTCTATGAAAAAACTAATTACTTATATTTTTACAGGTTTTATAATGTTATGTATCGGGGTAGACTTTCTAACAGTACCCAAGAAAGACTTTAGCTCTTTCTTTGAAGTGAAAAACAATCAAAAACCATTCTTCAAAAGGAGTAAAAACTATATTAAACTATGTAAGTATAATTTTAGTTCCTTTTCTCCATAAGTGTGGGAATACTGTCTGAGGAGAAAAAAATAACTCTGTGGAGTATTTGCTCAGATGTTTTAGAAATGTTTTTTTGGTACTAGTATTAGAGACAGATTGGTAGTTGGTATTTCCCTAGTTCCAGGTTAATGGTGACATGTACTGCTGGAGGAGCTGACTCACTGTGATTGTGGCTGACAGAGGCTATTCCTAATGGAATATGTTAAACAGGGACGAGAATCTGGGCAAAAACCAAAATGTGAAAATGGTTTCAGCATCCTTGGTGGTTTCATTCTAGTGGCTGAGGAGGTGACCTCTCTGGACGTTGGGATTTACCCTGTGTGTACAAAAGTCAGGAGTGATTTCCATCTGTCCGGAGTGGCGGTTTCGGGGCGGTGTGGGCGCTGTGAGAGGGCTGGCAGTGCGGGGACACTCGGCTGGCCCGGAGCTGCTGCAGGTGTGACAGTCCTGCAGGAGGGGGATCTCAGCACAGAGCTGGGGCCTGGCTGGGTGTTCAGGCCACTCAGGAAACCACTGTCACCTGCTGCCTGCCAGATCCTAGGGATCCCAGATGTCCAGATTATATGTATGGGGTCTGCTTTTTTCCCTTAGCTTTTGAAGAGAAATGAAAATCAAATGTTTGAGATTTTATCACCTTTTGGCTTTTAAACCATACAAATATTTTCAACTATTTCTCTGCAGTCATTTGAGCCCTGATTTGTTTTCATTGTCAGCTTACTCTTTCTAAAGAAAACCATCTGTCAATAGTGTGAAGTTTGGTAGAGGAACAAAATGCTAGGCATGAGGGCATGGTAACCCTACAGAGATCAGGATGCTGAAGATTCCAATTCCTGCATCATTTCTTCTGTGACTTTAGATGAAATCACTTGCTATTTGTGTACATTTTGCAGAATTTGGAAAAAAGAGACAATAGTACTTCACAGTTTTTCAGGGTTGTTTCTGGAATCTTTATAGACATCTTTACCCTGTGTACTCAGGGGTCAAAAGAATGTGGCCTGTCAGCATTTGTGTCAAGAGACAAGAGCACCATTTCAAGTGATTTGAATATTACTGCTAAGAAACATTTTGCAGAAGTAAATTAACTTTTCAAAATATTACCTGTCAGAAAGCACAGCTTTTGCTCAGCTAATCTTGTAATGTTGCAACAGTACCTCTTGTACTTCCTCATCCTGCCCAGACTTGTACTGTTTCTCAGCTTGCACTCTAAGCACCTTTGTGTCTTGCAGAGTATGAAATTGTTAGTATAAGTAACATGTCCTTCTTTCTGACATCTTCCATTATAAAATGTATTTAAATTTTACACAAAATCATTCCAGAAAACTTGCATTAAAATAATTTCATATCTTTTTAAATAAATGAAAGAATAAACTGGAGTTACTAAAATCATTGTAGCCAACATATGCCACTGTGTAAATGAAATAACTTCAGAGGGCTTTGTTCACCAAATTACATTGTGCTGAATGGTGAGAGCTCTTAAGCACACACTGTGGTTATTTGTAAGGCTACAGGAGTGATTATGAATATAATTCATAATGAATGAACTTTGAATATGCTTTCTATGAAGCTGCACTGTCTTTCCAAGGGTATGTCAAACAAATGACCACTCTGTAAGTCTAGCAAGAGTCATATCTTTCTGGCATCTAAAGGCTTGTGAAGTAAACTAGATTTTATTCCACACATTATATTAATACAAGATAAAAATTGTGTACTACAGATGCATACTTGCACACAGAGAGGAAAACACTGAAGAGTTTACAATGATCCTCATGATATTCATGTCCTATAATGAATTCTTCAGTAGGTGTAATTTTTACATAAGTATTCCAAGGAGTTTTGGTACATTTTATCTGCTCAGCATGTTGTGTTTTGGAGAGTGTATTTGCACATATTTACATATTCTGCATGCACAGATACTGCCTTGATCTGGTGTTGTCATTTAAATGAACATATTTCTCATTCTGTGAACAGCCCATCTTAGAATAACAGATCCTGTATAACAGCAACAATAACATTATTTTTTCTTGAATAAAAACATTTTTTCTGTGATTTTCTATTTCTAGTATTGTGGCTGTTTGTTGGTGTTGGTTTGCTTGGATTGGGATTGCGTTATAAAACTTATCAGAAGAAGTTGGGCCAAGGGGTGAGTAGGGTGTTTGTGAGAATTACATCTTTCAATTATACAGTCAAATGTGTGTGATAACTTAGGTGTGTTAATTGTTACTGAAGAAATATTTGTAACCAAGTATTCAGAAAAACTAATGCATAAATGAAGATGCAAAAAATTAATTTATGAATTCATGTCAAATTGAAATGTCTGGGTCTTTGGAGATTTATAGTGATGCTCTGAAGGGAAAATATTTTGAAAATCTGGGAGATTCTTGTCTTATATGTTCAATTTCAACATTGATTTTATAAATTAGTTTATTTGAACTGTATTCAAACTGGACAGTACTGTTAGAAACATGATCTCATGTAGAGTGAGTCTGAACAGGTAACTTCCTGAGGTTTCTTCCAGGTGAAGGAATTTGATGCTTCTATATTATATCATAACTCCGAATTGAAGCTCTCTGAAAAGTTGGTTGACATAGATTACACTTAGACTAGGTATGGAAATTGGATAAAAATTTGAGGATTCCAGTTTTCTATCTTGCAAGAAAATAGGTATTGCAAAAGTAATAAATAATGAGATGATTAACACTCATGGAGTTCAGTGTTAGACTCACAAATGTAGATTTCTACAGTTGGCCTTTTTTCAATGAATTCAGGTTTGTAGTATTGTGTGGCAAAAATGCATTGTCTCTTTCCTCTTCATTTGTTTACTTGTACAAATTCATTTTAAGTATGATAACTTTTATTCTCTTGATAATAACATATTTAGTCTTTTGTAATTCTGACAACTTTACTAGGAAAATATATTGGTTCAAATACCTCTTTTGTATGTCTTTTATGGCACCATGTGTCTGGTGTTGTTTACTGCAAAGCTTTAATATATAAAATGCAAATTATATTTTACTTTTTTCCCATCTATTTCTTGAGGTTCCAAAAAGAGATTTCTCTGCTATGATCTGGCCTTTTAGATTTGGATATGACAATGAAGGATGGTCTAATTTGGAAGGATCAGCTAATTTGCTTAATCAGACAGGTAACTCTTCCCTTACTTCATTTATATCTGACAGGATTCATCTGAAGAGACAGAAGTAAAAACACCTGCTTTGTAACTAAGGCCATTTTTGCATTAATACAAAAACCTGTTTAGTGTTTTTCTCCTCAATCTGTGAACAGTTCCAATACAATCACTTCACTCAAAAATCAATTTGCAGAGGTGATAATTTGTTTAATATGTTTTAAAGAGGTTTCTGGTCAGAGGAAATATTTTATTTCTTATTTGGATTTTTCTTCTCATATTGCTGATGAGTTACTTGCCTATAGAGAAATTCTTTGCATAAATGAAATAATACACTTTTAGATAAAATACAATGTTTTATAACTTCTCTGCGGGGTCTTTTAGATGTGAAGCATTATATAATTCCTAAAAGGTGTGAAATTCTAATGAATACAGAGAAGGTAAAGAGTGAATACAGAGAAGAAACAGACAAGTCTGTTTCTATCACTGAACCAGAGCAATGTATACAAGAAAAGTAGCAATTGCAGCTTTGTCATCATGATTTTACTGTAAAGAAGAGTGTCTAAATTGTTGCTCATGAGCAGGATTTTGGCTGGAAAATTAGCTTCAGGAGAAGAATTTGGACTCAAGATGAGTGCTGTTGCAGAGGGCACTGAAAGGAATTGGCCAGTAGTGCTTGTAGATGATATTTTTTCCCTGCAATCCCCATGAGATACAGACTGGCAGTTTTAGATCTAAAGTATTTCAGGGAATTAGGAAATGTCCATGCTGCTATTCCAGCATTTCTTGTTCTCCAGTCCACCACAGGATTTTTCTGAGCAGCTCAGGCATTACAGACCCAAGCAATGAAAAGGCACTGACTGGTGCTCCTGTGCAAGTCTTGTTTTGTGGCAGAGATACAGAGGAGTTAGTGAAGAGTGATTTTAACCTCGTTCACTCCATTGTCCCATGACCAAAGGTTGAGAGAGCTGGGCTATGTTGGCTGGCTGGTGGCATGAGAAAACAACCATGACATTTAATGAATTGAAATTTGGAGCATTCTTCTACATAAGTCATTCCATAGTTCATGTCTGGGTGTTTATTTAATCTTTGCGTATTTATTTACAAATTTTAATGATTGTGTTAATTTCTGGTACCTATAGTTTAATTAATGAATTAAAAAAAAATGATTACCTGGTTATGTCCATTGGCATTTCTTTAGGGTAATGAAATATCAGTTCTAAAAGAGACAATTGGTAAGTCAAAAGGGCAGCAAATTCCAAACTATAAATTAAATCATAATTTCTAATAGATGGAAGTGGTATTGTGGAGTTTTATGTTACATGTATATTTTTATATAAAATACTACATTAACATTGTCAGTAAATGCATTCAGAGTTTAGCTAGAAATTCCTATAAGAAGACTTCCTGATTTTGAGAGCTATAGAGAAAAGAGTCGCTGTCTGCTTTAGGATAGGGGGTGTCTTTAAAGGTGTGGTGGTGTGCATTCCTTGGGCTCACCTCTGTTGGAATAGTGAAGATGCAACATGTAATGGCTTTTGTGACTGGAATTTCTGTCTGCCCTGGAGGGATACAACATCAACCCTTAGTGGTTTCAGTTACTGTTTCTGTGATCAGCATATATGCTAATGATGTAGAAGGAAAAACCTGGGAATCCAGTGAAGAACTCTGAGCTCCCATTTTCCTTGCTGATGATGCTTTACATTGCTGCCTGTGATATTTTGAAAGCAAAAAATCTTCTGTGGTGCTGGATGGTCATAATTCCTTAGGAAAGGGTTGTGGATGAAATGGTGCCTCGATTTGCCTTCCTGTTTTGGAGAACACTCCAAGAGGGGCATAATTGCAGCAAGAAGGAAGCACTTGTTGCTGCTGCAGCTGTTCTGACCTGCTGCTCAAGCTGAGTCTGAATGCTTCAGCCATCCTGTGGGCAGCTGGCAGGCTCCCACTTTCCTTCAGATACGGGCAGAGGTTTCTTAGATGCCAGTTCCTCAAGGGATTGCACAGTTCTTCCTGTATCCTACAGTTAAAATATAGGGGAACCCATCATGTTCCCCTGGCAAAACCACACCTCTGCATGTAAACAGGGAGGGACCACAGAGCTATGAGAAAGTGAGGTGGCTGCAAATGGCCAGCAATTCACTGGAGCTGCAAACTCTTCTGTCACCATGCCTTGGAGCTGATGCAGGGTTGCTCTGGGCTGAATAATTATTTTGGAAACAACACCCAGCTGTGTCTTGCGCAGGACCCTTTGAAGCACAACAGGGTTTGGTAGATGAAGGGAAGTGCAGATGTGCTATGTAGTGTTTGTTCATCAAATTGAAAGCAGTAGACTTGCTCCTGTGCTGTTAATTTGTGTGTGCACAGTATTGCTAATGCTTTTGAAATGGCACAAGGTCTGTGCAGGCCAGCTGTATTCTGCAGTCTCATGTATCTCTGGTTATGCACCAGGGATGAGCTAGGGCAAGCAGACACTGAGTGCATCTTCATCAGAATTTGTGTGGCCTGCAGTAGCCAAAAGTTTGGGCATGACTTTGTTGCCAGCATTGATTTGCCTTGACTGACCCCTGAAGGGCTTGTGTCCATCCCTCTGTAATCAAAAGGAAATAATGACATTATGTAGTTATTTGTATGTCCCATTTATAGGTAACAGTTATAAATGTGAAAATATTTTCTTTTTTTTCCCTCCCATCTTAGAAGCAGATTTTATCACTATTATAGAGAGTGATGCCTCTAAACCATTCATTGGAAACCATGATCCAACAATGTGGCTAGGAGAGAGACTGGGATTTTATACAGATTTTGGTCCAAGCACAAGAGATCACACTTGGGGGTGAGTCATCTTTACATGCACAGTAAATAGATGTAAATATATTGCCCAATACAAACTGCACTAATACAGAAGCAAAGAATAGTTGGAATAGTAATCACTATAATCACTTGTTGAAGCTTGTCCTTTAGGAGCAGGCTGTGATTCATTAGCATTACCATGCAATGTGGATAGTTTTCTCATTGCTAACCATGATCAGATTTTGGTGTCTGCCCCTGTAAGCTACTTTGATTTTGGTGATGCAGAGAATGGCATCCTGCCCTTTAATATACAGATTTGGAATTTCAGCATTCCAAGTACTCTGATGCCCTTTTCACATTATTTTGTTTTGGGCTATGAGAATTTTATATTTCAGACTTAAAAATGTGGTAGCAGTAGGAAAATGTAGTGCATCAGGAGGTATGAGAAATTTTGAATTCATTAAATTTAGCTTGGGCTGTATAATGGGAAATGGGAATAGAAATGTGCATGTCTGTTTGACCAGATATTTTGTGTCTAATTTTACCTTAATGCTTGATGACCTACCAGTTGCATCTCTTTAAATATCTTTGTCCTCTGGAAAAATACTGGCATGTGATGTGGCTTTTTATTTTCAGGGGGGTATATTCTCTATGGGAGATGGAACTTCCTACTGATCTTGCAATGGCTATTTAATTTTTGCCATATGTGAGGGGTATTTAGTAACTTTCTTTTTCCACACCCTATTTGAGGCATAATGGGGCAGAGAAGTTATTCTCTGAGATTTTAATAATGAAATACATTGAAAAATTTGGTAAAAAATGTCCAAACAGAAGCTGAAAAAAGAGAAATCTCCCATTTAAAAGATATATTTCTACATGCTTCTACTTCTAATAAAATGCATTTTAACTTCTGATAGTACAAAATTCTGTTTGGTCTGAAATACAGATCGTGAAAAGCTCAGTGAAAGAATTCATAATTATGGAATGATATTTCTTATTGTAGGAATTAACTTGATAATAGGTTTTTAGACACATAGTTAAGCAGTATTTTAGAGGGAAACTTTCTAAATTCAGAAAGATCCACTAGAGATGGTTTGTATTCTGGTCTTACAGATTTTTTCAGTGACTGTTATTATTCTGCTCACATTTATCTGTTTAGCTGACACCTTTGTTGCTTGTGAATCACACAATGTAACTTTTTGCCTCTCTTCATGTAGGATTATGGCACTCTCCAGGTATCCAATTGTAAAATCGACCCATCACCTCCTTCCATCTCCAGAGGGAGAGATTGCTCCTGCCATCTCCCTGACTGTCAACTTCACAGGGAAGCTGGTTGATTTTGTTGTCGCCCACTTTGGAAATGAAGAGTGTGTATTTTAATTATTTTTACACAGAGTGTGCAACGTTATGTAATGTAATTTGTGAACTTCTGGGATTTCTTTTGTGCCTTTAAAATCTGCTGCTGTAATACTGGTTCTAGCAGGGCACATTTGAAGAAATATTATGACATTTTAAAACTGGTTAAACTACTGGTTTGAAATTTTGAAGCATTTTTTAAAGTAGGGCAAATGTGTGTGAACTCAGCTGAACCTACTATCTGAATTACTGGAGATCTAAAGATAAAGTTCTGCAAAGTCATAACAACTGATAGGGCTACAGATGCATCTCAGTGCAGGAGAGCATCCTTCTGATTTTTTGCATGTGGACCAGAAGTATTACATTCCACAATGAATGCAGATAGGTACTGTTAGAGATAGATAGCATTCACGGAAAAATGTTTTTTTTTAAAAAAGAAAGAACAAATCTGAACAAATCTGAGAAAGGACTGTGTTGAAACAGCAGCAAAAATATCTATCAGTGTCTTTCTGAGAGTATGCAAGTCTGAAATGTGAACTCTGATCTCTGAATTCAGAAAAGTAGTATTATGCCAATAAATCAAAATAAGTGATGGAAAAGAATAAGGTATATATTTCAGTTCTTGAAAACACTGTTTTTATTACTTGTGTGTAATGAATATTAATAAGAGATATTTTTGTGAATGCTCCATGTAGCTGTAATTTCTATTATATTTGGTGGGATATCTAGTATGTTTGTGGCTAAGTAGTAAGATTAAGATTCTTTAAAAAAGAATTGTTACAATTCATGGAGAGACAAATTTATGCATAGGGTGCAGAATATTATAACACTAAGGAGCTGCTCAGAAAGCCATAAGAATTCTCTGTATCCTGTTTCCTTCTCCTGAGTAGAAACTGCACCAAACCTGTAAATTGTTTATAGATTTCCCATTTATTAAACAAATATAGTTGTCAGAAATCACTCCCCATTTTAAACTCTAGAAATTAATTTAATTCTGTGCTTCACACAGATGATTAGACTTGCCTGTCTGAAAAATTGTTTGTCAAAGTAGGAGAAAATAACATGGTATTATCACCCTCAAAGAAATGAGGTAAAGATGAAGGAGAAAATATGAGGACACATTTGGGAAATGAGTGCAAATTAGATTGTGTTTTAGAAGGGAATGAATTTGTCACTAAATACTGCACATAACTGCTCATTTTTCATATTTTTTTCATGAAAAACCTGCTGCTTATGCTGACATAGACTATAGAATACTGGATAACTAGGGTTTAAAAAATGACTAGGGTTGTTTTTAAATTTGATTTTTAAAATGCAGGACTATAACTATATCTGTGCCTTTAAAAGATCCCGTCTTCTGGAAAGGTGCATTCTGGAAAGAGCAGCTAGATGAGAAGGCAACTTCACCTGCACCTAGCTCAGATTGGCCAGACTCCTACTAAAGTGTTTGTTTTTTTTTTTCTCCTGTCTGTGTGCTCTTTCCCCTTAATAGAGTTGCTTCAGGCAGAAGTACCACTATCTAGAAAACATAGCTGCACTTAAGTTGTTTTCTTTTGGATTTACAAGTTCCAAAATCAGCTTTCTTTGTCAATGTTATTTATCCGAGACTACCAAAATCTAGAAGACAACATGATTTACACAACAGTTTAAAGTCATTAACATGAAGAATCATAGAAAGAGAACTGCTTTTGCATTATTTTATGTCAAATCCAAGGACAGAGAATGGGATCCAATGAAGTATTTTACCAGGCTCCACTTACTCTATCACTGTTGGTCATGGTGGAACTCTTGTGTAAATTTTACTAAAGAGATGTGATATACATGCCAAATGTAATTAAGTAAAATTAATGGGATGATGTAACTCTAGTTACATTTCATAAATTATGTGACCCAGACTTTAAGACTTTATTTACCATGATCTATCCATAATAAAATTTTTTAGCATGTAAGTTCTTTGTTATGCACCACATTGTGCTAGCACAGAAAATTTAAGTGCAAGCAGAGGCAAAGCCTTAGATAACCAAAACACTGACACTCACATTTCCTAGTGATGGTATCAGTATTAAAAACAAAACAGTAATAGAAAATGTTCCTGTAATGGATAGAAAGAGAATGTGAATTACATCTACCATGACCATGTGGCTTTTATAAATGTTGTGATAATTTTGAATCAATAAACTTTCTGTGAACTTCCATACTCTCTAATACTGAGCAACAAAAGTGATACCAGACTGATTTGTGGTTTACTATGTCATAGCACAAAGATTGTGAGCTAGAATGTATAAAGTCTTTTCCTTTTCTTTCAGAGAGGACTTGGACAGAAAACTCCAAGCAATAGCTGTTTCAAACCTATTGAAGACTAGCTCTAAACAAGTTGTGTTTCTAGGATATATCACTTCAGCTCCTGGATCCAGAGACTATACTGAATTAATAAAAAATGGAAATGTGCAGGTAATATAAAAATACTCCATCTTTAGAGAAAATATATATTGGAAACATTCAGCTTAATATTTCAAATTGGTTAAATATAGACAGAAGAAAACACATGCCCATTTCCAAATGCAGTCTTTAGCTACTTCATAATATCTTGCAGAGAAGGTGGAGATACACAGTGAAAGAACAAGAGGCAATGGACAGCAGCTGCCCCAAGGGAAATGTCAGTTAGAAGAAATAAAAAGTCAAAGAGGTGTCGAGGATTAGAACAGGGGCCTTGTGAAGTTGTGAAACCTTCATCCTTGGAGGTATTCAAAAGTTAGCTGCATAAGGCCCTGAGCAACCTGTCTAAAGTGACTTTGACCAGGATTAGGAGTAGGTGACCTCCAGACAGCCTCTACTTCTCTGATCCTTTTGTTTTAAAAATGAGCTCTGCATTAAGAAATATTAAAAAGTTGCCTGATGTTTCCATGTCTCACAGTGAGCTTTTTTCTTTCTACCTTGTTACAGTGTTATAGGCAAAATATTTTTCTGCAGACAGTTTTCACATTGGTCCTTTTAGTGATTTAAAGCCTACCCAGATGAACACTTACCTTATTTGTTTGACTTTTTTCCCTTTTGCTTGTAGGATATTGACAGTACAGACCGGGACAGGTGGTGTAGCTATATTATGTATCGTGGAGTGATAAGGTATGTTAAAGTGAATCACTTATTTGTAGGTTTAAGTATCTTTATGGTTAGCAGTTTTATAATCTTTTGTAGGTGACTGTGGAAGAGTCTTACATCCCTAAACAATTATTATGGGCAGTTGGATCTATCATAAAATTATGTGAAACATTGATTTTAGGAACTGGTGTATCTCTGAATATAATTTGCAAAGACATTATTAAAGGTTTCATCATTCTGTGCCAAAAGCTTCCAGATCTACCCCGCTTTGGTAGCATAAAACTACATTTTTCCAAAGCTACATTTTTCCAAAGCTGACTTTGCAACTTCATTCTAAAATGTGAAGGCTGAGACCTAACTTGTGTGTGACACAGAAGATATAAATTTTATACTTTGATTTAGGGTTTGTTGAAGCAAAATGCTGATCTAATCCAGCCACTCTTGATGCTGGATTTAGTGGGAACTTGGACAGTGTAAGCCCATATTGAGGGACAGGACTTATACACTCCATATCTTTTAACACCAAATTGCTTGTAAATCATTCTCTTGGTGATGTTTGTACTGGAATGGAATTCAGCTTATTCTGAATAAACTATGCAAATTCTGCAGTGTTCACAAATCACAAACTTGATAGCTGTCTTAACAGTATTGAGTATAAAAGAAAAAAGGCAACTAAAAAAACCTCAACTAAACCTCTATTTGCAATTTGAATTTTTCTCATTTTTCATTCAATTGATGCTTGAGTTTCTTTCTTGAATATTAAAATCTTTTCAGTGAAGATTTGGTAAGCTTATACATGCACTCATATTCTAAAGTTGTAATTTTTAAAAAAGGTTTTTAGACATAGAACTTATTTTTACTGTCAAACATTTACGGTTTTTCAGTTTTTATGCTTGTGACATGGTGTTATGATCCTGTTTATGCAGAACATTCAGTTTTTTGAAGGTGAGATTCACAGAAATGGAAAACTGTGTTGATAAGTTAAAGCATAACTCTTGGGAAAAAAAAGATACATTCATTAAGAATGTGATGAAGTTGTCCTGAGTTAATTCTTCAAACTAACTCTTCTCATATTTGATAGGCTTGGTTATGCCCGCATATCTCATGCTGGTTTAAGTGATTCAGAAGTCCAGATGGCCAAATTTAGAATCCCAGATCATGTGGATGGCTATGTTGACAATGACAGAATTGTCATTGATCCCAGCCAAGTTCCTGAGGACATCCATTTCAATCCCAGGTCAGTGTGTCTCACAGGAAATGAAGGGGAGGATGTACCTGGCATCTTGTAAAAATGAAGTCTAGGAACAAAACTATTTCTAAAGTGAGAGGCACTGATCAGTACCCAACAGAGCAGAAGAGTAGGAGTCAAGAACTTCTGATTCATTTTTTTTGATTGATTTTGCATGTACCCTGGGAAAATCAGTCTGCTGTGTCACAGCATAAATTGCAAGTAATGCTCATTTCACCCAGGCAGTTTCTGAGATTGTTTGTTTGGGATATTTGCCAAGTGGTGTGGTGACTCACTTGGTAGATGATGAAAGATATCCTGTGTTTTTCAGCACATTGGAGATTGGGCTCTTAATATACTTAGAATATCAAATGCAATATATACATTACATACTATTTGCATAAGCATTTTGAAACATACCATATAATTGGAGCAAAAATTAAAGAGAATACCTGAGGCAGTATGTTGCATGTGTCAAGAAGGGGAGAAAATGGGATTAGGTTTAATGTAAAAGATTTATTTCTAAATTGCTGTCATTTTTCCACTGATATTGCATAAAGAAGAGATATATGGAGAAAAATATTTATTCTAGTATTAATATCAGTTAAAGAGTAATGAAGTTAGTGATAGATGTTCCCACAGAGAGATAATTCCCAGTAATGCCATGTTTACTACTCCTAACATGCATGATGCAGAATGTATTACTTTCTCATATTCATCGAACAGTTGAGCTTACTCACGTTTTATGTACCACTCAGCCACTGCCTTCCTGTCTAAGGAGGAGTTTGCCCAGACTTTTCCACATGATGGAACTTACCTACACTTAGCATTCACATTCAGATTTTTCTCAGCTGAGTTCAGTGCAAAATCTTGTCCTAATTTTTTTTGTCTGCCTAAAATCAGAAAATGTCTACCCTATTGGAATAGATTTAACTTTTTCTGATTAACTCTACTTCTTCAGAAATACAATGGCACTGCTCTTAAATATTACTTAGCACTGATATTTTGAATAAGTATTCCATTTTACTTTTGCAAGTCTGTCTACTGTAATAGTCAGTTGTCAAAACTTTCATATTTAAATTTGGCATGAAAACTTACAATTTTCACCACAATTTTCAAAAGCAAGATGTAAAATATTAATAACAGGTTTGACTGTTTTGATACTATGGGTGACAACTTTGTATCTCCATTGAAATCAAGACTAAAAACTTAGCTTATAATTTAAGTAGATAAATGCTTTTTCAGCTGGAATTCCAATTATAGACTGCCCATAGTATCAACAGAATCAATGTAATTAATTGTCTCCACGATACTCAAAGACCTTTAGTAGGAGAGGGTACATAGAACCTAATTTACATTTAATAGAGTTGGGGCCTGTTTCTGAAATAAATTGCCTAGAACATTGAGAAGTAGGGTAGTAATTGTATGATTTAATTGCTTGGGTTAAATAACGTTGTAATAGTGTTGCTCTGTTGAATATTTTTCTTAGGTTTGGATCTTATAAAGATGGACATAATTATGCGCCTATTCATCACTTTCATATGAGCACTCCTAAATATTTTAAACGGACAAATTAGAGCAAGAAAATAAAATATTATTGACACCCACAAGAAAGGTTTGTTGTTTGGACCTGAATTGGCACTCAAAAAGACTACACTGTTTAAGGATGAGCAACTCCCATGCTTCACAACACTGTGAATGTCTATGTAATAGTTGGTGACTTTCTTCTTTAATGAGCTGCCATCACTTTTAGGGAGGGAAGATGCATGTATTTTGATAAACTGGTGTCTACCTTGGCCTGATACCTGCTTTGTATGCAGCAAAGCAAGGGTGGGAAGTTGCTTTGGCAACAACTTCAGCTTCTGTGGAGGTATCATATATCATGAATTTTCAGAGTGCTATTACTGCTATTGCAATAAAAAGCTTGTCTTGGGTTTTTCAAAATAGGAATGGAACTCATGTATTTTTTAATTGGGAGATATGCAATATGTGTTTGAAATGTGTGCATTTCCGACTCACAGTATTTACATCTGCTGCTATTCTACATTTCGTTCTTAAATGAGTTTTACAACAATTTGCAGATAATTGATGTTCATAATACTGGACAAAAAGAGGTGACTTTTATAGACTTCTTTTTATTAACTGGACATTAGACACTTCAATGCTTTTCCAAAGGGAAGAGTAGAGTACCTATGAATAATGATGGTTATAAGACACCTACATGAACACTCTGATGAAGAATTAAAAAAAATCACTCTCAGCCCACCAAGGTTTCTGAGAAGGGAGAAAAGTTGGTTGTAACTTTTATCTTAAATGAACTATAATAAAGAAAAAAAAAACAACCTTTGTTTCTTTGCTAGTGCACACTTCAGCAGGACTAAATAGAGGTGTTGCTTTTTTGACCTAGGCAGTGAATTCCCTGTTATGCAATGCACATGTGACACAATGTAAAATGTTGTG
The DNA here is from genome assembly GCA_013397245.1 of Thryothorus ludovicianus. NCBI lineage: Eukaryota > Metazoa > Chordata > Aves > Passeriformes > Certhiidae > Thryothorus > Thryothorus ludovicianus. The sequence continues at coordinate 454,457 of VZTB01012671.1, forward strand.
CCTTCTCAGCATCTCTTGGCAATGTCTTTAATATTTAGCTCCTGATCCTTCAGCATATGTTCAGAGCTTCCCTTTAACAATGAGGACATCTTCAATGTTGTCTAAAGGAGGTTTCCTGCTTGTGAGAAATGTTAGATAATTTAAGTGATGCATTCAGTTTGGAAACCACATTTGTGATCTTGGTATTTAATACTGTGTGTCTTTCCAGTAATATCTAAGCATACCATAACTGAAAGGAATAGGATATGTTGCAGGAAAGAGGATGCATTTTTTTTCTTCCTCTAATTTTTCACCATATACTTTTAATAACATCTTGAGAGTACTCAATTTTATTCTTTCTCTATGTAAGCAAATACAGGATGTGTTTTTACCCAGGGTTTCTTGTTCTATGGAGTCAGGTAATTGCTGCCAGCACCACACTTGTCGCTTTATTCTGGTCACCTCTCATTTTGGGCCCTTGTTTTTAGAGCTGTGTTTCTGTGAAGCTGATCACTGGTCTTTGTGGACAGAGGATATCTGAAAGGCATTTAAAAGTCTCTGTGGTTATGTATTCATCATCTCAGATGTAACTGACAATTAATCAGCCATTGTTGAACTAATTTCTCACCTTTGGGTGCTTTGTGTGTATTTACAAACCTTCTGAACTTGTTCTTTGAGTGCCTTTCCAACAAGACAGGATAAATTACATTGTGGAGTGATACAAATTATTTTCTTACACTTTTAGCAGTTTTCTTCTGCAAACACCAGTAGCCCTTGTCTCTTTCTCCCAGCTTGCAAAAGCAGCTGGCACCAACATTGCACAGTGCTCTGAGTAACTTCATTTATTTTCAGCGTGTTCTCAAGCTAGCTCTGATCACATCCCGGCACAGGTTTGCTTTTTCATAGTCTGTAGAACACTTAACATTATCTTGCCACATTACTTAACATTCTCCACAGGCTGACTCTGCAAATACCTTGTAATGTGAGCAGTTTATTAATGTGAAATGCAAGGGATCATATGTATAAAAAGCTTGAAAACTCCTAATTTTTCAACAGAGGATGTTTTTCAAGAAGCCAGACAGCATAACATGACTTGCATAACAGATCAGATTATAAATTATATCTGTATGTAATCTTCAAAGTCTCTGAGCATACTTTGATGAATTTTTTTACAGGATTTAGACATGCTCACCCCGTTAGGAAGGTTCATGTTGACAGTGAAAAAATCGAAAGTTTGAATATTCTCTTCTTCTAAGTAGCTTGTGTAGTTCAATGTGTGTAATTAGTAGCTAATATTTGCTGGCATTTGCATTATTTTATCAGGATGATTAGGAAAAAGCATGGCTACAAACTATTTGTGTACTTCTACTACTGTGGTTAGAATTAGGAAGCTAAAACTAAACTTCATTTGTCTTTATATCTACACACAGATCTCAGTGGTTTAGAAAAATGTGCATTATATATCTAAATCTCAATCACTGTTTCAAACAATGACAGAAATGTGCTAGAACAGGTCCTGCTGCAGGGGTGTGTGACTAATCTTTAGTTTTTGAATCATACTCTCTTCATCTCAGCTTTCATAAGAAAGTATATTATGAAAGAAAAAGCTTCTGGATATCTTTATGCATTCAGACGTAGCATGCAAATAAAAAAGTATAAAATAAGTAGTTTTTTACAAAAGGTTTGAACTTTTGCTTGTGGTAAAAAGCCTAGATTATATATATCTGACTTCTAAATAATATGTATTCTGTTGTACTCCAAATTTCATCCTCTGAAATTCTGTGCAGTTCAGTTGAAATTTGTAGGAATATAGAGAAAGAGACTGCCATACATCAGGGGCTTAGCAGTGTGTATCTTGGAATAAAAAAAAACTCCAGGTAACATATATGACAGAAACTTCTGAGAGTAATTGTGCTGGATTCTTCAGCAGGGTGGANAGTGACTGGTGTTGTTACACAGCACTCCAAAACCTGGGAGCTGCATTTCAAACCACTTGGGCTAAGAAAAACCTGAAATTGTTATTTCCCATTTTCAAAAAGGAGCATTGCAGTTACAAGCTGAGCAAAAGTCAGACACACCCTTTGGTTTTGAACCAGAGGTGATGTTATTGAAACAAGTTGTTGCAGCTTGAGTGCACAGGTAACCAGTTCCCACCTGTCTCACTGAAACTGAACACTCAGAATGTTCATGGTCCTCTCCTGACAGTGAGGGAGATTTATGGCCCCAGAGAGAGATGCTGGCTGTTTTGATGCACTCCCAGGGTTCAGGAAGAAATTCTTAGCTGCTCTCAAGCTTGGCTACTTAGAGTTGCCTCATGATGAATGAAGGGAATGTAAAATTTTAAACTGAAGCTGAGAAAAACCCTATAACTGGACTGTAAGATTTTAAGTAACAACAGCCCTGAAACATGATTTTTCTCATGTATGTAAAATGACATTTGTTTGCAGGATATTACAGAAGGACCTTTGTGCCAAAGTAATATACCTGTGGAGAGTGTTAGAGAACAGACCTTTTCACTTCAACAGGGAACATAGTATGGGTCCATGGGACGGGAGATTAAAATGAGCTGAACTGTTTAATGAGTCGTGCTTTGCAGTTTGCATAATCTGCAGCTGCTGCCTTCTGCCACTTGAGGTCCTCTTTTGTCCCTAATTAGTACAGTTTGGTATTACCAAGCAGGAATAACTCACAGGTGTTGGGTTTTTTCATTGTAACTCTGAGAGTGAAAAATCTTTTCAAAAGCATTACACAAAGCTGTGTTGACTTGGGTATCAGTTACCTCTTCATACCTGCAGATGATTTAGAACTGTGATTGTTGGGCTTCTTGTAGGCACTTTGTTAATTTCTTACAATACCCTGCACTGTGCTTTGTTGCTGCTTTATCTGCTCTCTTAATGTTCACCAAATTCTTCTTTGTAATGTCTTTCTTTTCAATACAATCCTCTTCCCCCTCTGACTTGTAAAACACATCATAGCTTGTGATTCTGGTGCCTAAAATTAACTTTCAAGCTTGTTTCTAAGCAAAGCTAGATGAATAAAAATATTCCAGAGATACAATGGCTTTAGCAATCTGGAGTCTGATATCTTTTGGAAATAGAGTTTCCTTTCGGAAATACTCTCTCAAACACACATCTGCACTGTTTCTGGTAGTGAAGAAGATACAACTAAGTAAATGGCTCCTCTTTCTCATGTAATCCAGTATTTTTCACAATCTACATTTAAGGTCTTTTATGTGGTTGCCATTTTAGCTATCAATTAAAAAAAGCAGTCCAAAGGTAAAAAAAATAAACAATGGCAGTCTTTCTTCAGAAAAAAGTCTGCAGTATCAAGTTTGATCTAATAGTGTGTAAACTGGCAAGTGCATTTACTGCCACTCTCCATTTCCATGGTTTGTTATTCCTCTCCTGTGCATTGATGGCAGTATTCGCACTGCCATCAATTGTAGTAAGCCAGATCTGAATATTCAGCTGGCTGGGAGAACAACAAATAAACAAAACTAAAGTGTGGAGGGGTTTGATTTGTTTTGGGACATTTTGCTTTTTGGGAGCATTGAGGAGAGTCTTACTCTTTGATTTACCTTGCTATTTAGCTGTCCAAGTGATTGCACTGGCACAAAAGAAAGGATGCCAGGAGGGGTAGCATTAAGAGACACTAATGGTGGAACTGCTTAAGCTGCTTCTGCCCATGTGGTGCTTCCACCCTTGCTAGATGCCAGATGCCCACCAAAGCCACCCTATCACTCCCCTGTGCAACTGGACAGGGGAGAGAAAATATAATGAAAGACTTGTGGGTTGAGATAAGAACAGGGAGAGATCACTCACCAGTTAGTGTCATGGACCAGACTTGACTCGGGGGAAGTGAATTGAATTTATTGCAAATCAAAATGAGAGCAGGACAATGAGGAGTAAAACAAATCTTAGGAGCACCTTTCCCCTGCCCCTCCTTTCTGCGCTTAACTTTATTCCCAATTTTCTACTCCTCCCACACAGTGGGGAATGGGGGTTATGGACAGTTCATCATGTGTTGTTTCTGCTGCTGCTTCCTCCTCAGGGAGAGAAGTCGTTCAGCTGCTCCAGTGCAGGGTCTCTCCCATGGGAGACAGTCCTACACAAACTGCTCCAACCTGAGTTGTTCCCGTGAGTTGCAGTCCTTCATGAACTACTCCAGCACGGGCCACTCTTCTGCAGGATCCAGTGCTTCATGACCAGGCTGCTCCAGCATGGATTTCCCACAGGGTCATAAGTCCTGTCAGGACCCTGCTGCAGTGTGGGCTTCCCACAGGGCCACACCTTTCTTCTGGGCATCCACCTGCTGCAATGTGGGGTCCTCCACAGGCTGTGCAGGTGGATTGCTGCAACCCTGTGGAGCTCCATGGGCTTCACCACAGTCTGCAGGGGAATATCTGCCACTTCTGGAGCACCTCCTCCCCGTCCTTTACTGACCCTGATGTCTGCAGAGCTGTTTCTCTCACATATTCTCACTCCTCACTCCTCTGGCCACGATTATATCTGCGCAGTACCTTTCTTCTCCTTCTTAAACATGTTACCGTGGTGGCATTACCCCCATCACTGATTTGTCTGTCTTGGAGCTGTCTGGCCTTGGCTCTGTCAGACATGGGAGAAGTTTCTAGCAGCTTCTCACAGAAGCCATCCTGTAGTCCTTTTGCTATCAGAACCTTGCTAAGCGACCCAATACAATGATTGATCAGCCATGACCTGATTGATCTGCTCTATGTAAAATGAAACATTTCTGCGTTTTATAAACTCAGGCTTCAGAAAGGAAATACAGGCCTGATTTTGTAGCATCTGTTGGCTTGGAGACCTCCATAGCTGTTTACAGCTAGTGGTAACAAAGGGGATTATTTATAACTTCTTGAGGTTGGAATGAAGGTGCATGGTTTAATGGGCCTTGTTCTCTTGGGGCAGGCCTTTTCTGGCTGATGCATTAATCCCCCATTTAGCAGGCAGAAGCTAAGAAAACAAAGTTTCTTTTATGTTTCCCTATAGATTTCTTCACAGATCTCATATTTTAAGGGCCAGGGATTATACTTCTGCATTCAAAAAATATATTGAAGTTTTGCTTGTCAAACCTATTTGCTTCACAATTTAGAATGGAAGTAGTTACAGAAGTTGTAGTTTAAGGAAATATTTTTTAAGGCCAAGTAGTATCTTTCATTTTAGACTAATATAAATGGGGGGAAAGTACAAACCTTTCTGTCTTCAGATACAACCAAAAAGGGTTTTTCCGTGCCACCTTCTTTACATCTGTATCAATTTACAACCCTGTAAGGGATGGAAGTTTTCTTTTTGAATATGTTTTTATTCTGAACTAGCAGCCTGCATGCTTTTTATGGTCAAGTGAACAAACAGACACCCCCAAAGGAATTGTTCCTCTTAAACCAGAATTAGATCAGACGAACTGCTACTCAATGGTGCCCCTATTGGGTATAAGAACTTGGGATGACACATACTAATGTGAATGTCTGGCATGTGGGATATTGTAGAACTACCAAAGAAGTGAAACCTAGCTTGCATTGCTGTATAATTATTCTTTTTTGGCAGAGGTTTCACAGAATCACAGAATATTCTGAATTGGAAGGGATCACCGAGTCCAGATCTCAAGTAAATGGCTTATACAGGGACTGAACTCCAACCTTATTGTTAATAACACCAACCAACTGAGCTAAAAAAAGATGGTGAAAATCGGAAAATATCCTGAGATAGAGGCAGGTAGTTCTCTAGAAAACATTTTAACGAGTTAGTGAGTAAGAATTTCAAATAATGCGAGCTTTTATTGCTCTGACATGGGTTTTAGTCCATGGCTTTTGAAAAGTAGATTAATTGTCTTGTGGACTCCATCCTCTTCTCTGTAAAACAGGCAATGGAAAACGTAAGCAAAATAAATCATCAGCTCTTGCACATTCTGATTCACTGAGTAAGGCAAAGCTTACCAAAACCCCCAAAGAAACACAAACAGGCTTGTGATCAGTTAATTCAGGACTGTATGCTAATGCATAACTCCAAAGGGATAATTACCCTAAATCTGGCACTTCAGTTTCATAGTCCTTGACTTTCATGTCACTTAACCTATTAGGAAAGGTTTTTTCATTGCTCAGTTCTCTCTTTAGAATGCTCCACTGTGCACAGACGCTGCTGTAGCAGTCTCTTCGCGTCTGTGTTTCCGCACCGAGTAGCGCCAGGGACGGCATTTATCCCTGGAATGGCACGGGATGCTGAGCTCGCATGCTAAGCAGCAATGACCTGCAGGGTCTCTTCCTCCCCCGGCTCAGGGATGGCGATCTCTTTGTGCAAGGAGAGGGAAAGGAGGGTGGCTCCACGCGCTAGATTCCTAGGATCGAGAACAATACCTAGGGGGCATGAGCCGCTGCCATCGTCCCGCACGGAGCGCTCTCGGCCCCAGGTTTCTCCACCGCCCATCCTGCCGCTGCTGTAACATTGAGCTGACACTTGTGCGCGTTCGGCTGGCGTTGGCAGCTTGCCATTTATTCTCCTTTGGAAGAGGGAGATGGAAGAAATAAGGAAACCTTTCTCGAGCGGCCGGCGATTCGGGCACAGGGCGCGGGGACCGCGGAGCAACAGCGAAGTGCCGCAGTCCGGCCGCCCCGCCCCGGCCACGCCCCTTCCCGCCCAGCCAATCGCATCAGCGCATGGGCGCGGCCCGTGGGCCCCGCAGCCAATCAGCGCCGCGGGTGACACAAAGTGGTGCTCTTTGCACGCGCTTTAAAGGCCGGGAAGAACTGGCAGCGCCGGAGCCCAGTCCGAGCAAAGGGGGCGGGGCCGGCTCCGCCTTCTGCCCAATGGGAGGCCGGGGAGGCGGGGCGGGACAGGCGGGGCGAGAGTGGCAGGAGCTTCACCCAGTAAGAGAGAGGAACTCTCCGCATCCCTCGGCGGCCCGGACCAATGGGCGCGGGCAGTGGGCGGGGCGGGGGTGTCCGTGCCCGGGCTCTGGATTGGGAGCAGGGCAGGAGCCGGGCCGGGTCGGCAGCGTGTGCAGCGCTGCACGAAAATGCACTCGGATGCCGCCGCTGTCAGTGAGTAGCGCCGGGGCCGGGCCCGGGCCCGCCGCTCGCCCCGCTGCCCTGCCGAAAGAACCGCCCNGGGCGCACGGAGGGTGTGACGCAGTTTGCCCGAGCCGGCTGGCGAGCGGGTGAGGCCGCGGCCGACCCTCTTGGCCGGCTGTGAGAGAGCCGGGGCTGCCGAGGGCAGCGCGGGCTGCGGAGCTGCGTGTGTAAGGGAGCACGGGCGGGGGTGAGTTCAGCGGGCTCCTCCGGGCCGGTGCGGGAGAACCGGGCTGGTCGTGCGGAGGACTGGAGGCGCAGCGCATGGTGGGAGGTGGAGTCCCTGCGGCGGCGGCCCCACGCAAGGGGGTGGCGGGAGGGGGGGTGCTGGACTACAACTCCCAGCGGGCCCTGCGGCGACGCGGCGCGCTGCCCCCGCCCCGCGGACCCCCGGCCGGAGCGGTCGTCCCCGCCCGCCCTGGGGAGCACGGAGGGATCGCGCCGCCTGCTTTGGAGGAGCGAAGCGAGGGCTTTGTCTCCGCAATAGAGTTTCTGGCTGTGCGTTCCGAGCAGCAGGGACCGCCCGCTGTAGACGGGCTGCATGGCGCAGGGGGTCACGCATCTGCGAGGCCGTGGGGTGGCCGTGGTTCAGGGATAGGCTCCATCCGCGGGCAGGCTGGGGACAGCAGGCTGGGGACAGCAGGCTGTCGTCCCGAGCACAAAGCTGTCCTGCCACTACGACGACCCTGTGAAATCTCCCGGGACCGCGTTCTCACTGCAAAAGGAGTTGCAGCTCTGTGATGCGTTATTGCTGCAGAACTTGCTTGTGGGAAAGATAATGAAAATTGAAGTTTTGATCATGTGTTAATGAATGATGGTCCGACTTTTGGACGAAGTCCTGAAAGCGGTGGTGGACAGAAATGCTGCATAATGCTTGAATTTTCTTGAATCCTTCTGTGTCTCTCAAAATGAGATGTCGTACAGGGGCAGCTTGGTAAAGGCTCTAACTCATAAGGTTATATCATTTTTTTAGCGATTCTGTTTTGTTTTACCTTTATATTTAGTGATCAGTATGTGTTGGAGGTGAAGGCTGCCATTAAAGCAGAAATAATTGCCTTATATTAGAAATGAAAGGGTAATTATTCTAGAAAATGCCTTCTGTTCAGTGTCTTTTGTCATGTGCCCTGTGCAAAAAAAATGCAGGTCCTCATTATATGCACATGTGAGCTACAGTTACAAATATTCAGGAGCTCCATCATATAGGATGTTTAGACTACTTAGTGATTTTAATTTTTGTTTAAATTTTAACTTGTCTGCTGAAAATAGGAAGAGTACTCCTCCTCAGCCTTCAGCTGTTACTGGCTTTTCATTAAAAATGTGTTGTGGAGTTGTCAAATCTTAAACCCCAAATTTTTTTTTTTTTGCTTGTATATTTTTTATTTTAAATAGCTGTGTTTTCCTAAATTAGCTGATTTCATTATCTGTAGCTTCATAATGGTTGGGTTTTTTTCATTGATCTAAATGCTTAAAGCAAAAAGTGTTTGTAGCATAGCTTTGCACATACAGCAGCTGGTTTATGGTAGTCTCTTGACTGAAAGTTTATTTTGAGCCACCTTTTTGATCATTCTTAGATCCTTATCTGTTTTTATGATGTAAAATCCATTAATACATTTTTGCTTAGTCTCAGTTTTACTTTCTGAATATGCACCTTTCACATTATATTTCCTTTTTTCTATTGACGATACTTGCTTAAAAGTTTCTTGTAGCTCCTCCTGTAGCTAATTGGAAAAACCTTCTCTATAGGTTCTCCATGCAATAGGTTGAATTAGGCAGGTAAAGTTTTTTTTTTTTCTTCATTCTGTCTTACCAAGATGAGCTCTTATTTGTATAATTGCAGCACTTTATTTAAATTTATTTTTGTCTGAGTACTTTTTGTGCTAACTTTTAGTAAATTATTAATCCTGTGTTTTCTTTCATTCCCCTCCTCCCACACTTTATTTGCAGGTATTGAAAGCAAAGACATTGGGCTTTTTCAAAGCATTAGTTCTTAGTTTTGTTTGTGTCTTCAAGCAGAAGAAGATAACTTGCTTAATTTGTCTGTCTTGTGCTTGCCAAAAAGCATAGCATTAGGAAGTACAGTACATCCTGTGAAAGTGTTCAACTCTTGTATATAATTTAAATATTAGAGCATTTAATAGTGTGGTTATTTCTTCTACAATAAGTGAGACTACTAACAGGGACTTGAAGCAGAACCCTTAAATGTGCCAGCATTTTTGTCATGCTGTCCAGTTAAATTATTTTATATGTATTCATGATCTGATGTTAAACAGGATTTTTACTTTTGGCTCATGAAGAGATAGAAACAGCTAGCAGTTCACTCAGTGGGGAGCGTGTCTGTATACATATAAAATTGTGTGTATATAGATGGTTTATATATATATGTAGTTAGAGCTGGAAGGCTTTAGTTTGTCCTGGGGAGCTGACTGATGTGACACACTTGATGCAGATGTGTTGCTGTGTGGACTGTGGGACTGAGTGTGCTGCAGCTGCTCATTACTGCTCATTAGCTGTAGATTGCTGCTTCGCTTGCTCTGTTGGTAGAGTGGTTTGTAGGAGCACTCTCTAATCCACTCAGTCAAATGTACCCTGGTTAGCTCTTGCCACTTACTTAAATTGCCTAAACTGACAGGTTGATTTCTTGCCTGAAGTGGGTTAAGGGAATGTGGCCATGGCCTGTGCTGCTGGCAGAGCTGTGAGGTCAGTAAATTTTGGCAGGGAGGAGGAAGCAAGCAGCTGGGACAGCAATGCTTTTGACTGGCATAGCTCCTCCTAGGCTGTTGCAGCTCCATCATGAGGCATACCAGATGTGCATGGTGCTGGATATCATAGTAGTGTGTGCTTGACAGGGTTGCATTTCTGCTGAATTAGCTAGAGCACAAGATACAAAGTTTGTATGAGCTTTATGCCCTTTGTAGGATGCCAGATGACACCTAGCATGAAGTTAAGAGTGATGCTTGCAAACAATTCTCAGGTCAAGGCAGCAAATGATGCAAAACTAGTTCACTGACACTTACTTGAATTGATCTGATGGTGATTTAAGTGTTAGGCTGGATGAACACTTTGCATCAAAAGAAGCAGATGTTTTGCACCAGAAACCCATTTAGGATTAGGTGTCTGCTGTATAAAATACCCAACCAAAATCACCCCCTCCCAAACCAACTCAAATCCGGCCATGAGCCAGCTGTGCAGAGTATTTTATGTTAGTATAGGAGAATTAGCCTAGCTCTTATTTGTTCAATTTAAGGTAAATAGAAATGTATTCAAACTAAAGTAGCAGTCACACAAATTTTGCACTGCTTAAATTGCTCTAAAATTCTCAATTAACTTTAAACTGCCGTAGCTCTTTTTGTGAACAAGCCTTCAGATTGGGGCATTCCAGGCAGAGTAAGTTCTGTTCCTGTGAGGGCAAAAATAGAATGATACTTTTTCCTATCTATGTAGCATGCAGTGATCTTAAAATATTTTGTTGCAGTAGTCAATCTGAGTGGTAATACCAAATGTTTAGAGTTGCATGTGAATGTTTACCTTTAAATGATTTTAGTGTGCACTTAGTAACTCCTACCATATTTTGTTGTTTGGGTTTTCTGAAGGGTTTTTTATTTACTAGCTTAAGTCAGTGCTTTGCTTCAGAACATTTTAGGCTGTTGTGTTTGGAAAATTTACGCAAATTCGCAACTGTGGGTTTTGGATACTGCTGGTGTCAGCAGTAGCTCTGAGCTTAGTGCTGTTCTGGTGGCAGGCAGGAGAAATATTCTGCAGTATTGTGTCTTTAGCTTTAATGACTGGGTCCTGATGCTCCTCAGGATAGGTTGGGTCATCCCATCTAATTGCATGTCCTTACTTTCCAAGCTGGAATTCACCTCTGTTTCCCTTATTTTCTGAATCATGCCCATTATTTGACCACACCAAATCAAGGGGGACCCTGCTTTTCAAGCCTGTTCTCTGCCTCCCTTGACCTAAGGCTTGTTGTCACATGATGGACTGGGAGAAAGGATTCCTCTGTAGGTTGGCCCTGGTGTGTAGGGTGTCAGTGCCTGCAGGGATACAGCTACAGAGACATTGAAAATAGATCCTTAATCCTGTCTTTGGCAGGAATGCAGAGTCAGCCCCTATCTTCTCTGTGCTTCAGTTTGGGGTTCTTGGTCTTCAGGTGTGGTGTTAAGTTTTTGTGTAAATAGGACTGATGTATGTTTTTCTTTTGCCTTCTATATTTAGTAATGAATACAAAAATTTTGCTTTTTGAACATGAGTGTTGAGGGCTTTCACCAAATTTAGGTTTCAGATCTGAACTTCTAAGTTCATTAATCAATTCATTATTTATCAATATGAATTGTATTGCTGTTAGGATAATTCTATAAGTAGACTACAGAACATAAAATGGTCTATTTCATAGAAGATTGAGTGATTCTTTTTTAAATAAGTGAAGTTTATTTAAAGCTAACTAAGGCAACAGAACTTTGAACTATTACTGCCAGTACTACTACAAGTTTTTTTTCCAGCTCTATTACTTGAAAACAAGGAAAGTAAAAAAAAAAAAGCCTAAGCATGCTATTTTAATTTTTAGGTATGAGTTTGCCTGATGTGTGTTTTCTGTTAATTTTTTTCTGAGAAGTTTATGGATGTAGCTTAGCAGTAATAAGAATTACTACTATGTCATTACTATTGCTATTTCTACATTTAAATTTTAATATTTTATGTATGGCATAACTATTAAGGATAACTATTTTAAACCTATTAGTAAAGTGAGATTTTATATAGATTTTCTGTTTGCTTAAAAAAATTAGAAGGTTTTAAAGGAAACTTGGAGTCAGCTGATCTCTTGTTTACTACTACTGTTAATTTTTTGCTAGGTGTTTAGTAGATTGTACTGCACCCTGTAGCTGTGTTTTGTCCAAGCTTTAATTTCCACAGCGGGAACTAAGTTAAAGGTTTTGTTCAGGCAGGTACTTTTTTTTTTAGTATTCAGATGTTCATTTAAATAGTTTGGCAACACATTGCTCCTTCTTATAAAAAATTGGGATTTGATCTTTAAAATTTTTTTATTTCAGATAGGAAAGCAGAGTATTTAAGTCCAGTTTACCTGTATACTTTGCTTATATTTAAGATACATTGAGATTTTTGGTTTTCTTTATTGTATTTCATGTGTGCATTAATGAACGGGTGTAGAATGTTTTTTCTCTAGTTTGTTATGGAAGCAAGCTAGCTCTTGTTTCTTTTACCTCTCTGTAACTTTCAGGTCCATAGTTTAAACCTTAACCTATAATATTCTAAAAATTATTTTAAAACTGTTTTCTTTTTAATTTAAAGTTTTATATGATTGTGACTAATTGACTAATCCAGCCTTAACACATAACATTGTGTTAATGACAAACTGCAGACAAGGTTTAGATTCCATGAAACTAGGCTGGCTCTGTCATTTCTTTCCTCTCTGGGTTCTGGATTTGCAATTATTTTTACTCAGATCTTTTTTTTTTAGCCATTACGTTCTGAATTACTGCAAGGTACTTAATACCATTTTAAATTTTCATTGCCTCAGTGGTATCACAGAAGATCAGCTGCCTTCTGCATGAAAAATAATAAACAAAATACATATGCTTGTTTGACATATACCCCTTAAAGTCATAGCAAACTTTCTGCATCTAATCTTTCAGTATTTACAAAGCAAACAGGTTTCCTTCTTCTGATTCAAGGTCGATAAAAACTGTATGGTACTTCAGAATCCTAGAATGACTTGAATTGGAGAGGACCTGAAAGTTCCTCTAGTTCCAGTCCCCCTGCCATGGGCACAGATACCTTGCACCAAGACCAGGTTGCTCAGAGCCCCACCCAGCCCCACACTCCAGGCTTGGGGCATCCACAGCTTCTTTGGGCAACCTGTGCCAAGGTCTCACCGCCTTCACAGTAAAGAATTTCTTACTAATAGCTAATCTAAATCTACTCAGTTTAAAGCTTTCCCCCCTTGTCCTATCACTATGTACTCTTCTGGAAGGTCCCTCTCCAGCTTTCTTGAAAGTCCCATTGAAGTACTGTAAGTGCACTTAAAGTGCTAGAAGATCTCCCTGGCATCTTCTGTTCTCCCCACTGAACCCTAGCTCTCAGCCTTTCTTCATAGGAGAGGTTTCCATTCCTCCAGGTCTTTGTGACCTTGCTCTAACAGGTCCATGTCTTTCCTGTGCTGAGGATCCCAGAGCTGGATGCGGTTTCTGTAGGAAAAAAAAAAAAAAATCAGACCAATTCATCTGCTTTGAAACTCTTGTCTTCAGGTGAAAAAGAGCTTCACATGGTGGCATTACTGGTGTAAGGCTCATACAGGCAGCTGTTGAGTGTGTAGCTGTGTGTGATGTATCTCTCCTCTCGTGGTGGCACTGGATGGACAGGTGGATAACCTAACACATCACTGCTGCCACAAGAGACTCTTGTGCTCCCCCTTCAGAGGACCTTTCCCGTTTCTTCCTCTAACTCAGCTGATGTGCAGCTCCTTGACGGTCTGATTCGGAGCACTTGGCTGGCAGGGTTTGTTTATTTATATTGTGGGTAAGATTCCAAGTGTAGTGGGCTGACCAAGGGGATCAGCAGGCACAACTTTGGAGGCTGCATAAGCATATGTGGAAATTTTGGGAGGTGGAGGGGAGAGAGCGTGTTCCTGAAGAATACAGCTGCAGCCAGCTGTCCAATTGCTTGCCATCTTGGACCACTGTTGGTCAGTGCTATTTTTGCTAATTTCCCAGATAGTGTTATTTGAGCAGGAGAGGTGTTATTATTTTGGATTTTGTTTCTTAAAAAATATTTTTTCAGAATAGGCTTTATCACAGTGGCATACCATACTTCGTATATCCTTCTTGAAATATAGGTATAGATAAACACTGACCCACTGACCAATTTAGAGAAAAACCTGAGCTGTAATTTCACTTCCCTAATTTAATGGATGCTGCTTGCATTTGCATTTTATAACTGTAAAAGAAATCTGTTTTCAGTTTTAGATAATATCCTTACACTGTGCAAGCGTCCCCTGTGAAAGGAAGAAAACTTTGGACTCTGGTCCTTTGTATTCATATAGTGTATAGTGTGATATTTCTTGTATAAGAACTGGAAAATATATTTGTATAACCCTGCTAAGTCCATCATAATTATGTAATCTATTTCTAAAGCAGCAGCTTAAAATTTTATGGATATTTGCAGTGGACGTGTAAATCATATTGACATGGACTATGTGTTTTAAGGTGCCTAGGAATGTTTTGTTTCAAAGGTGATACCTATATATATTATCCTAATTATAGAATATTTTTTCAAGCATTTTTAAGAGTGCTATCTAAAGTTAATATTAGATTAGAATAAATAAGCATTTGCTTAATGTTCTCAGCTTCTTACCTCCAGATATAACTGGTTTCTCTAACAACTCATATTCTTTGTAGATTTTAGGCTAAGCAGCAAGGGAAACTGTAAAATTCATATTTCAGAGTCTGATCTGCCATTAACAAATCTAATCTTATTTTTTTAATCTTGCCCTACTCAGAATGACTTTTATGTTCCCTGTTGTCCTCATCCCTATTTACCTTCCTCTCCTTTTGTTTTGTCTCATTGCTTTATGTGGATTGAGGGTTGACTGAGAAACTCAGGATTATTTTTTTCTTGCAGAATGATTCTGCTTAGTATTGTTTGACTAGCAAAAGTGGAACTCATTATTGAGCACTTAATGCAGGAAAACCTCTAGCACCCTGTTCAAGGTTCAAGACCTTCCTATTGTAGCTTGGTAAGAAGACCTGAATTGTCTTTGACTTTGTGTATGTAAGGTTAGCTAAAGTTGGAAATTCCTTCTCTGGTACTTCTGACTTAGAGCACTTGTATTGTATGGCAGATTGTGGACAATATGTTAAGAAATAGGTAGCAATTAATTAAATTATACTCTGGCTAACATAATGAATGAAATAATGAAATGTATGATTCCTAAAAGTATCTTCAGATTTTTTCTTTTTTTTTAAATTCACTGTGGCAAGAGAATTCCACAGTGATGTGTGTAACAAGTACACTTAGAGCAGGCAGTTTCTTCAGTTCCACTTGTTAACTTCATAGCAGTGTGGTTCACTGCCTTGGCAGGCGGATGTTTCATGATGGCTCTTCATCTGGGTCATCTTAAATGTATTTTGAGAGCATTCCTTTGAAATGCTCTGGATGGAAAGAAGGGAATTTTGTTTTCAACCTTGATTGCGTCTTGCATCAGCTGCTGGGCAAAGCCAAATTAAATGTCTCATATTAGAAATAGTTTAGTACATTGGCTGGGTGGTGACACTAGGCACATACAGAAGCTTTTCACATATAGAAGTTTGCTTGGAATACTTTCCTTATCATACAGTACATTTCTCTAGAGTATTTTTACACCTGAGTTCTAGTGGGGTGGCTAATTTATTTTTTGTTTAAATGGAGATATGCTAAGGTAGGTGGTTGTCTTTAAGCCCTCTTGGTTGGTTTGTGTTCTGCTGCTCAGATTCTTCTTGGTTTGCCTGCTGTCTGGCTGGATCTCAGCTGTTCTTTTGTAAATTACTTACTTTCCAGTTTTGTTCTCGACACATTCCTAGCAAAAATAGGGAATTCAAAAGAATAGGGAAAAATTAGTTTGTTACTCTTTAGCAACTGAAGCAAACTCAAGTGTTTTATATTTGGAGCGTGAAGGCAAAATTAACAGCCATGCTATGGCTTCTTCCAAGAAGTGTCAGAATATTTTATTATCAGTTTTTTTGGCTCTTGTCTTAACAGCTGCTGCATTGTAACATTTGGTTTGTTATTAAAAAGCCATGTTTCAACTGTGCAAGTGTAATCTAGTCACTTATTTTTGCAAGGAAATTAGTATGAAGGCAAGTACATGTGTATTAATAAAATCATGTTTTTCGAGATCTAGGATTTTTATTAATGATTTTAGACTGTGGTACTTAACTTGGTTTTGGAATAGATGAGACAGAAGGACTGGGAAACACGGAAGTTATAATGATTCCCAGTGTAAAGGAAAAAGAAGTTTTTTGGTTTTGTTGGGTTTTTTTTGTTTGTTTTTTTTGTGTTTGGCTATAGTTAGCTATAATTCTGTTCTTCTGACGGTCATCCATGCCTTAAGAAAAATGCATATGTAGGATTTTTTTGCAGATTTCAGTTTTTCTACTCAAGTGTTGAAAATAACAGTGCTGAAAAAGTGTTGAGATGACTTTTATTTTATAGTTCTGTGATGATTTTTTTAAATAGCCAGAACATAGGAAGATCATGGCTGCTGCATAAACCTTTTTTTTTTTTTTCCCTCTCTAGATTTTCAACTGAATTCTCATCTATCAACACTGGCAAATATTCACAAGATTTACCACACCCTCAATAAGCTGGTAAAGACTTGCCATTTTCTCTTAGCAGAATAGTTAGGGCTTTGGTCCAGAAATTTTCATGATTTTAATCATTAAGTGATTACACTTCTAAAAATTATAACTGCCTTGCTGTATGAAAGGCTGTTGAGTTTGAATTAGTGAAGAGATAAGCAGTATATTAGTAAAAAGTGGAAGATTATACTGCAGAGGTCAGAGTGGAGTTTGAGCTTTGAACATTGGATTTAGATGTTGGTTCCATACACGAAGCTTTCTTGTATGCATTAAGTGATGGTAATCATCATAGTCATCAAGTTTCCTACAGTTCTTCTGGAAAACATATTGAATGAGCAAACTGTCCTCTTACACCCATGCAAAAAGTGAAACCAGGTTTTTTTCATGACTCTTCCTGCTTATGTGCTGTGTATTTATATTTTATTGCAACCATAGCTGGAAATAGTGACACAGCTTCTGTGTGTACGCTGCAAATTTAGTGGAAAAGACCCTGCCTGCAGAAGGGGGTGACTTGTTTCCAAGATTTCAGTTGGTTTTCGTTTAGAACACGTATGTGTGTTTATCCTTAAGCAAAACCATTTCTGTGCTAAATGGTAAATTTAGTCTTTCTAATTCTGCCTTTATTGGTGGAATTGTTCAATACAATAATGCCAGTTCCTCACCTAATGGATGGTTATGTCCACTCTTGAAATAATTTGATGTTTTTTGATTGAAAAAAACTCAAAAATATTTATCAAATTCAATTTACTTGAGCATTTTAGATAAAGTTGCAAGGCTAACTTTTTAGGTAAATATGAGTTGAAAACACAAAGACTACACTCTTAGGTAGATGATGCTTAAGTAATTAGGATGAATATATGAATATCAAGAGAAAGATAAAGACAGTGCAGAAGAATGAAGATCACCATCTTGTTTAACTCTATCATTCCTGTTTCTTGCAGAATCTGACAGAGGACGTTGGTCAAGACGATCACCAGACAGGTATTTAATAGGGATGGAGTAAAAATAGATTGAAACAATTTAAACACACTTTGTTAAACAAGTCTCTCTAACATAACTGAAAATGATGTTTAGAAGGCTAAAGGAGTTTTAGGAAACAAGTGCCAGGGTTTCTTAGTTTTTTTCAAAATAGGTGTTTGTACTTTTAATTTATGAAATTATGTAGGGCTTGAACAGGTTTCAGCAGTATCTGTAATTTTACACTCTCTTAGTTTAGAAGACTTAATGAAAAAAATTTTCACTCCTGGGGCTCAACTGTTGGGCCATAGAATATCCATGTTCTTACCTTGTTTTGAGTCTTGAAAAAGCATTAGTGAGAACAGAGCAGAAAAAAGACCTCTACTGGCTGTTGTGATGCCTGTGACTGAGTTTAAATGCTGTGCTCCAAACAACCAACTTTTTTCTTGACTGGTTCTGATGCAGGTTATTTCTGTTTCTTGTGCAGATTTTCAGACAGTGTCTGAGTACTATGTATAAGCTCATATCTATGTTTTGTTCAATGAAGTGTCATCATTTTTTGATGCCTTCTTCTCAGGTGCCTGCCAATCTTGATTGTCAGCATTTGGGTTTTGTGACTTGGTGTTTTGCAAGAGTTGTTACCTCCTTGTGCACTTTTTACTTGTGACCTGGCAGTTTCCTTGGTTTATTTTTTTTCTTCCCTTGCTGTGTTTCAGGCATGACACCTGAGGAGGCAGGGAAATAAAGTACTGCCTTCAAGCCCTGATCACTCACTCAGCAGAACTATTCTTTAAAACTGACCATGTCTGTCCTACCGTCTGCCTCAAAGCTTTTGCACTGTCCTGGGGTGATGGCTATATTTGCTGATGTTACTTTGAGAATTTAGGAAAGTAGAGAGAGCTGTCAGCTCCTGGAGATTTCTGGCACACACATAGAAATCTAGCACACTCTTAGCCTAGAGCAATGAGAAGAGATGCATAGCACTGCATTGCTTGGGATTGGACAGAGCTCACTTAGGGATTATGCACCCTCCTCCCTACAGCAGCAAGTGATTTTGTTTCATGCTTCAGCTCTTACCCCAGCCACAAAAGGCTTCTCTGAAATACTTTTTTTCAGTGTGGTTAGTGATTTGATACTTGAAATTAGCTCATTATGATGATAAAAAGCCTCTGAAAAAGTGATTATGAGGAATGGTTACAGACGTTTAAAGGTTTTAATGTCCATATTTTAGAACTGGTCCTCTCCAATCTTGTGAGGGAGACTTGGAATTTTCTCGTATGTGTCCCAGGTGCTCTAAACAGCTGCATTCTGATTTCACATATTAAATTGTGTTCTATTATCTTTGTTTACTCTTGATCACCAAGATCTGCTGTGAAACATTGAGGTAGTCTCCTTCTGTCACTAAGCAGGAAGTGTTCATGTACTTGAGGTATTTGGAATTTGTCTTACCTCTAGCACTTCTGTCATTAAGTATAAGAAATTAGCCTTAGTGCTCTCATTACCTCTGTTAGAAGGTGCTTGAGCTTATTACTGGCTTTGATGAACAGTTTTAAACTGACCCTGATGGGATCCTATTGTCTGCATGCTGTTAATTGAATTAAGCTGTTTCAATAGTTTAAACATGACTGTTGAATGAGTTGGGGCACAAAATCCCACTAAAGAATGTAATTTTTTGCAATAGTTGTAAAAGTACCTTTCAAAACAGAAACAAATATGAAATGAGAATCAAAAGTAGAGGTTGATCATGCCAGGTTCTCTCCTCATCTTCTGGTATTATTTCCACTATTTCTTATGCTTTGGCCCTATTTTATGTCTCCTTGTAGGAAGAGATGAAGCTCCAATATCTGCATAAGTTCCAGGCATGTTCAGTTCAAATGTGTGTTTGATTTGACTCATATGAGGACAAAGACACATGCAAGGAGCTATTTTGGCCGTTGTGAGTGTAGTACAGTGAGGTCTTCTGTTCCAGTTTGGTATGGGACTTGACACTTCTGAAACATCTTACTTGGAGAGGCTCACATAAATCTATAAAGAGTTACTTTTACAAAGTGATTTCAATGTGCCTAAACTTTTGGAACTTCTGTTTTCCAGTAAGAAGTTGTCAAGACCTATTAATATTGTTACACGGTTTATAGAAATGTATAGGTGCTGAGAATTGGTAATTCTGTGTCTAGAACTCATTTGAAAGTCAGATTAAGAACTATTGCAAAAGGATAGAATGTTGCCAAACCCGTATCAAAGGTTTTTATAGTTCTGAGATTATTTTAACACTAAATCTTCTAAATCTTCCAGGCTTTATTCTTAAAGATTACTGTTCATTTTCTGACGTAATTATCGTGGTTATTGTCATTACATTGTGGACTTTGTTTTTGGGGTGACTTAATATACACATATCTAATTATGATTGAGATTTGTAAAAGCTATTTTAAAAATCTAATTTCAGGTTAATATTTATTAATAATAGTATTAACTTTTAAATGCATATTACATTTACTTCAAAGGTGTTGTTTCTAAGCTAACAAAAAATGTCTTGGACATTTAAATTACTTGAAGCAAATTGTATTTTTTCTAAGCCAAATTTCCTTTCTGAAATCAGGCCTTAAAACATCAAAGAACTACAAGGAAGTGCAGTTTCAAAATTCCTTCAGTGGTTTGAGAGCTAAGATGGATCTTGTTTCAAAATTCCAGTCACCTACACTGATTGCAGTCTCACGTGCTATCATTCAGTATGCATATCTGTCTGAGGAATAAGATAGACTTCAAATGTGTCATGGGCCTTTGCCTCTTTACCTGTTTGTAGGTGTAAGAACAGCAGGCATTCAGATTCTGTAAACAATTTTCTTTTTTAGTATTGCATTAACTTGGAAAATTCACATTTGAAATAGTGATTGTTTTTATGTCATAACTACAAATCTAGCATCTTATTAATAGCCTAAAGTCATGATTTGGTAATTATATTGTGACTTACCTAGTTTAAAGTCTTTAAAAGTATGGTTGCTGTTGTCACCTGGCTTGTTTAAAACAGTAAGGTAATCTCTTCAACAAAAAGAAGGCTTTATTGCTGTTCTTGAAGCTTTGGAGGGGGAGAAATTGCTTTTGCCTCTGCTGGTTTTTTCTTTTGTTATATTAGAGAAGAAATCCCTCTTGAGTCCAGAGCAATTCTATAGTGAGGAATTCAAGATAGAGAAGAAGACTTTTCCTTTTGCAACAGGATTGCAAGTTGTTTAATGTTTTGATGAGTATCTTAGCTTTCTCATCTTGTGTCTGAAAACTGATGATTGTTAACTGTGCTTGTGGTCGTTTGGTTGCATTATTAAGTCAGCACCTGATTCTTCCCAACTGCTTCAGCATTCACAGTTTCTAATTATTTTTCCTTTGAAGCATCCTGCTACTAAATCATCAGAAGAGCAGGATTCCTCACAAGTTTTGCCTAGAAAAGGTGAAAATTCCATTCCTGTAAATTGTTTCTGTAGGGACACAGCTTGTAGAGTTCTTCTTTATTGACTTTTTTTTTCCTTTTGTTTATTCTGGTTTTGTTGCTATTCTAGGACTATCCCTCTCTTGTGGGTTTTATTTTGTGTATTGTTTTGAATTTCCTAGTGTGAATTTTAGCTCTTGAATTGATATTTCCCTTTGAAAGCTTTGTCTCCTGCAAATTTGGAAGTATTGAATAGGGTGTTTGGCAAGCAGCATTTAAACTCAGCAGGCTTTTGGCCAGTGGTGGTCTATTCAGCAGCCATTTGGAGGCTCTACCTTGCAAATGCTAGCTTCAAGTGTCAAAAAACGAGTGAGAACTAGGAAGGCTCTGTCAGTCTTGAGTTGAGGCCCAGGAGTGAGAAACTTTGAAGATAATCACATCAGTGAAACTGCACTTGGTAAGTAAAATTCTGTCTAATTTGCATGTAGTCAGGTAGCTGCATGTTTGTTTGCAGATGGTTGGACCTTTGGGAAGTGAAATCAGTTGTGCACTGCTACACCTAGAAATTACATTTAGAATTAGAAAGCTCTGTGTAGGAAAGGTTAATATTGCTACTAACTGAGCCGTATTGTAATTTAAGAAATTGCAGGAGTTCAAACCAGGAAAACCCAGACTGATGATTTTTAGCTTTATATGAAAATGAAAGAAATATTCTGCTGCTATTACAGAGAAATTATAACTGCCTTTCAAATATAATACACCAATTCTTGTAGCAAGAGAAATGCTTTGAAAGTAAAATCCTTACACTGTGTTTTTTAGTAGTTTATCAACAGCTACAGCCTAGTGAAGGCTTGCTCCAAACCTCAGTTACTAAGATGTAAAGTCTCTGAAAGCATTTGCAATATGTTTGTCCACCTGGTGTCTGTGTGCTGTCAGTGTGTGAAGGCAGTGTATGTGTGCATTTAATAGCCACCCACCAATTTCTGAGCTGTCTCTTTTCTTCCCTTTTCTGTCAGTTTGAGAGCTGCAACTAGATACATCCAAACCAAAAAGGGTACAAGTTTTTCATAAGAGTCATTGGATAAATTGGGTTGTAGTGAATTCTGTGATCAGTTTAAGCCTTTAAAACAAGTTCACCAATCTTCTTGAAAATATCCTATAATTTAAGGAGGCAAAGAGTCCAACAAGGAATTCTTGAGTTGAATTCTTTGGTTTGTATGGGGTTGCAGGTCTGACAAAATGATTTCTCTGTTCTGTAACTGTTTTATTTTACTTTTATTTATTTTATTTTTCTCTTTCGCTATGTTTCTTTTTTCACAGAAACCTTGCATATTTCTTTTCACAATCACCTGACCACTAAACGCCACAAATCTGTGGGGGGTGAGGGAGATATATGTGTTTTTCTTGAATTTTACCAGCATTCAATGCCTGTGGCCATCACAAATGGATTTTTACTTTTAAAAAAGAAAGACACTTAAAAACAATCCATTTGCTGTCAAAGGAATGAGATAGCTACAGCTTATACTCAAATAAATGCGTATTTTCCAAAAAGAGGTGTTCACTATCACATTTTCATTTATTAAGTTCAGTGTGTGTCTTAAGTCTGTTGGCTCTTTCTAGCCATCTGTTAAGTTCTGCTGTCATCTTAAGTGTTTTTAGTCTGTGTCGGCTTTCAAAAAAATAATTACTGGCAGTCTTTAGAAATTTATTCTAAAAGATAAAGTATCACAGGTTCCATAACTTATGAGAATATAATTTTTTCAGTATCATTAATGTGCAAGCATAATGAGATGGAACAAATGACATTCATCAGGTTCCTTAGTTTAATTTGTAAAATGCACTGGGTGTATTGTGGTCCCTGGCTTACCTGTTTCAAATATAACTTATATTGTTGAGAAGAAAATAAATACTATTGTCATTAATTTCCTTCTGTAATGCATTCTGGACAGTGCTTCTAGAAGTATATTCTTCTAACACAGGCATTATGGTTTTTTTTGTGGTAATAGTTTATGGAGTGTAATGCTTGCAAGTTTTTTTTTGATGACTAGTTAAATTGTAATTTGAATTTATAATGCTCTTAATTCTCTTTCAAAAAGACAATGTATGACCATATTTTCCTGGGACAATGATGGGGAGGGAGCTTTAGGGTTAAAAAAAAGAAGAATGTATAGGGAGAATTTTTTGAATTGGAGAGTGTTTCTTGAACTAGAGAGATTAATTTTCTTAATAGATAGAAATGAATATAAAGATAAGACCAAAGAAGGCATACTTAGTGCAAAAGCTTTATTAATTGAAATCAGATTAGTTCATCTTGATGTAAAAATTGGGTTGAATGTCTTACATAATACTAGAGAAATCTGTGCTTCCTTATGTGTAAGAGTTTGTGTGCATGTTTGAAATAATGTTGGTGTAGCAAAGCCTGTCAGGCTCTAAGGTTCCTTACATGTGTTTCTCCTATAACAGGAGAGAGCCTTTCAAAGATTCGAAGAATAGGTAAGCAAAAGATTGCTGTCAGTATTTGTTGGGAATTGGGCCTCTGATTTCAGTCTGTTCCCTTGGTGTCAAAAAGCAGTCAAAATTTTATTGTTTGCTTCTGTGCTGTGATACAAGATAAAAGATTTTGTGAGCATCTTTAATTGAGCATAGCTAAACTTGGATGCTGTTGTAGCAAAGAGAAGGTAGCTTAGGAATGCTGGAGTTCTTAATGTTTTCTTGCAAATTTCTTTGGCATCACTTTGTGTCTGGATTTTATACCTCATTTCTCTCTTCCTTTCCTTTTCAAATTCTCTGTGTAACACTTAGAGCTCTGATGGCTCTTTGAGCTGCTCTTACACACACCTTTCTCAGGCATCAGTGTGGTCTTCCGCATATGAAAGTAGGACAACATTTTGCCTGCAGTGTTAGCTTACTGTTTTCATGAGACAGCAAAAGCAATTTAATGACTTGCTGTGGTTACAAGGGCTGGTCCTGTGCTCTTCCTTGTGCTAATGTACAGAAAGTTGTTATTCTTTTTTCTTTGGTTAATTATCTACGGGTTTGGTGTGCTGGATTGGCACAGTGAAGAGTTACCAGAGACATAGGAGTGAGTATGTAGCTGAGAGAAGAGGATGGAAAGATTGCCACTTGATTGGCATCAATGTCTTGAATTGGCTGTTTCCTACTTCGGGACCCTAATTTTTTGAGAACTATTCAGTCCAAATAATAGAGCCAGCCATTGCTTTTTTCCTCTGGTGGTTGCTGAATGTCTCTTCCTGTGCCTGCAAAACAAAACCAAAAAAACTCCCAAAAAACCTGAAAAAAAGCCCTCTCACCAAAGGACAAACAAAACCTTTCCTACCTCTTGCTCTCTGTATCACAAAAAGCATGGGGCTTGCAAGGAAAGGGCACTGTTTTCTAGAGGTAGGTGTACAGTCACAGCTGTATTTCAAAAAGCAACAGTCAACTCCTGGAAGTTGTGATTTGAATAAATGACTAAAAATAAGGATGACTTTTTGAGGACCTAAATGCTTCTTCAGGATAGTCTGAGTTCTTGGCTGCTGTTAGACTGAAGTAATGGTAGTGCTACTATACATTTTGGTATAGTACTTCTGACCTTAATGGAAATCTGGTCATAGAATACCATATAAAAGTGAGATGGATTTTGCTNGGGCTGGTCCTGTGCTCTTTCTTGTGCTAATGTACAGAAAGTTGTTATTCTTTTTTCTTTGGTTAATTATCTACGGGTTTGGTGCGCTGGATTGGCACAGTGAAGAGTTACCAGAGACATAGGATGAGTATGTAGCTGAGAGAAGAGGATGGAAAGATTGCCACTTGATTGGCATCAATGTCTTGAATTGGCTGTTTCCTACTTCGGGACCCTAATTTTTTGAGAACTATTCAGTCCAAATAATAGAGCCAGCCATTGCTTTTTTCCTCTGGTGGTTGCTGAATGTCTCTTCCTGTGCCTGCAAAACAAAACCAAAAAAACTCCCAAAAAACCTGAAAAAAAGCCCTCTCACCAAAGGACAAACAAAACCTTTCCTACCTCTTGCTCTCTGTATCACAAAAAGCATGGGGCTTGCAAGGAAAGGGCACTGTTTTCTAGAGGTAGGTGTACAGTCACAGCTGTATTTCAAAAAGCAACAGTCAACTCCTGGAAGTTGTGATTTGAATAAATGACTAAAAATAAGGATGACTTTTTGAGGACCTAAATGCTTCTTCAGGATAGTCTGAGTTCTTGGCTGCTGTTAGACTGAAGTAATGGTAGTGCTACTATACATTTTGGTATAGTACTTCTGACCTTAATGGAAATCTGGTCATAGAATACCATATAAAAGTGAGATGGATTTTGCTGTTGAAAGGAGACAGTTTCTTTTATAATTTTTAAATCCCCTAACTTCCTTCCCTTCCCTTTGTAATATGCGTTTTTAGTGGACACAGTTTAACTGGTCTGCAACAGTTTCATTTCTTTGTGCTGGTTTTTTTAATTCCCTCTGTAGGAAGTCTTCGGTCTTGCAGTTCATCAGACTGCTTTAGTAAAGTGATGCCTCCAAGGAAAAAGAGGAGACCTGCAGCAGGAGATGATTTATCTGCTAAGAAAAGTAGACATGATGGGTATGTCATCTTACCATGAGCTAAGACTGATGGAATATCTAAAGTTGAATAGCTGATATATCATGTGTTTAAATACTAATGGAAATTATATTGAAATTTGCTTGGTTTCTCAATGTGGAACCATAGCTGGTGATTGAACTGTGGGATATTGATAAGTATATGTAGGTTCAGTGTGCATCTCACCTTTCCCTAGGCATACAAGGAGCATGTAGGGAACTTCTCCTTGCTCTAGTTGCCAGCTGTCAAAATACATACTTGTTTGTTCAAAATCAACTTCTAAGAAATACAGTAGTATTTTCCCATACACATTGGATATTGGGTATTATCAATCTCTAGTCTGTGGAAAAGGTGAATGTATTATAGTTCACTTAGCTCTTCAAATCCTGCTAGTTTCTCCCTGTTATGGTTTGATACTGAACATATAAGGGGAAATTGCCTGGGTAAGGTGATAGCCAGTGGTTCAGTGGTTATTGAGGTGTTTCTCACTGGACAGCAGAAGCTGGTTCTAGAGAGTGCATGAACAGTGTATTCTTTGGGCATAGGTATTGGATAGCTGAGACCTCTGCAAGTGTTGGATTTCCAGTATGTGTAGTGTGTTGAGTCAATCAGAAGCCATTGAATATGCTCCCTGTGTGCAAGAATCACTATTTATGTGGACTAAATTCTGAACTTGAGGCAATATAGAACTGTACACTCTGCATGATACATGCAGGACTATTCTTATGTTGAGAAGTGGCTTATACAATTAGAAAGTTTGCTTGGCACTGCATCAATCAGTGGAATTTGAGCTCTATTATGTTTATGTATTACTGGTGTCTCAGAAAACACACTTCAGGGAAGTTAAAAGAGGCATTTTTCTCCTAACTGTCAGCCTGAAATCAGATTGGGTACTCTCCTTTTTATACTCTAGCATGAGTAAGAAAAATAATGGTAGCCAAATTAAGCCTCTGGTCATGCCCCTATAACTCCATTGTGTTTAATAGGGTTGCACAACTGTAACTGCACTGGAATTTATTAAATGATCTGTTGATGCAGAAGAAAGAGATTTCAACTCTCTTTTCATTGCTTTGTATTACTAACTAGAACAAAAAAGCAGTTCATATTCTTAATATTTTTTGTTGCTTTTCAGAAATAATGAAATATAAGAGCTAAATAGTGGATAGATAACATTACAGCTTATTCAAAGATAGGCATACAATGTGGAAGTAATACGAGGACAGACTATTTCTAGAATATGGAGAGGTTCATAAAATTGAACTTTACCTACCTTAGCCAAGACACTGATGATAGAAAAAAGCAACTCCCTAAAAAGTTAGCTTGCCTGATTTGTGTGGTTAAATAAGAAAATTATAAAAGCTACTTTTTTTTGCTCTATGAATAGTTGATATTTAGTAGTTTTTAAGATCTTGTTAAATGTAATTTGAAGGATTTGTCTCATATCTGCCTCTCAGTTTATGACTAATGGATCTAGTCTTCATTTTACTGCCTTGTAAGTCTTTATTAAAAAGAAGACCTCAGCCTGCTTTTAGAATTGAAGGAGAAACCAGATCTGCAAGTCATGAACCATGGGGTAATATCCTCTGATGTGGTTCCAGTTTTTATCTGGCTGACTTTTTGTAAAGGTTTTTGAGCTTTCTCTGCTTCCCAGAGTGTTTCTTTTGTTTTGGTCTTCAAGAAAACAGTTTTTTATTTTATCATGACTGGCAATATGAACTTGTTTGCTGGACATTCTGCCTGGTCTTTTTGCTGTATTTTCTTTCAAGGAAGGATTTTTACCCCTGTAATCTTCTTTGAACAGGTTAGTCAAAATGCAGTCTCCTAATTCCATGCTTGTTTTGTCAGGTGGAGTTCATACTTGTCAGCTTTGGGTTTTGGATCAGACATCTCAGTTAGTTGAGCAGAAATCAGTCAGAAATCAGGAAACTCTACAGCAGTGTGCTGTAGCATACCTAGTTTGCAAAGCCAGTTCTGCTTACATAGTTTGCAGAGAATGCTATATTCAGTAAAAACAGTATGGAGAGTGGAATGCCAGCTTATAGAATAAGGGGCTCCTAGGCCCTGTTCTCAGCTTCTGTTTTAGAGACAGACTTCCTAGAAGCTGCATTTTAGTAACTCAGGATAAGCCTTCATGGGACATCAGTCTGTGTGGATTCTGTATTAAGTGAAGAAAGGCAGTCAGTATCTGAAAAACTACATAGTTCTCTCCAGAAGAGACTGTATTTCCAGCAGAAATGATTTGCCACCTCAATTACATAATGGAATGACAGAAATTTTTGTATGTTTTTCAGTTAGAGTGGCATACTTATAGGGTCAACATTAACAAATTCAAGTCTCTTGTTTGTTCACTGTGGAAGTATGGGGTAGTAGTCCAAAGATTTGCAAGGGATGTCATCATTAATGGTGTTACTGCAGCTCAGACTGAATATTGATGATTTCTTCTGGTTTGTCCATTTAAAAAATGTATTTTTTTTTTTAAATCTCTAATGGAGTGTTTTGTTGGGTGATATTTTCAGTCTTCACTATTTTTGATTCTTTCCTATAATCTCTTCAAATCTGATAGCAATATTTTTAAATATGCTTTCTTCCATAAAGTCTTTCAGCAGGTCCCTGTGCTGAAAGAGGAGATTGTTTCTTGAGACTCTTAAAGTCATAAACTTAAACATGTCTTACACCCTTAATTCCAGGCTGGTAGGAATACAGCCGCATCTCAGAAACATTAGTGGAATGCGCAGGCAATTGAGAAAAAAAATTTACAGGAACAAATCTAGTTGTGAAATTATTTGGAAATGCTGATCTTGTGCATAAACTGATAATGGAAGACTCTAAACATGTTCATTAGTGTTCCACCCTTACATAATAAGAACTTGAATTCTCTTAATTAGTGTTCATAGCATCACCATGAACCATGCATGAATGCAGTGTTTCAGTGGGATGGAATTTTTATACCAGATGATGTATAATAAAAAGAACTCAATGTTTTATAGGTAACATATCTTGCCATAAAGAATATTTGTTGGAAGTAAACAATCGAGTGCCTGCTAACCTATACATAATGACTTGAAGACTTAGTTTGTATTTTCATCTCAATATCACAGTCTGTATTGTACTTAAAACTGTCACAGTGTAAAGTATTCTCAAATTGGAGTTAAAATTACATTTTCTGTACATTGTTCTTCCATCACTGTATTAAGAATCTTCAGAAAGTTAAAGCGAGTGTCTTCATATGAAGATACTTGCTAGGTAAAATGATAGTCCTCACTGGGTAATTGCCTTATGCTGCCTATCTGTTACACAATATCTAGCCAAATAGGGAAAAATGAGCTATATAATATAATGTCTTGTGTTTTGACAGTCTCATTTAAAAAAGAGTTCTACTCCTTATTCTGGGATCACACTGAGGGCAAAAGTCTTGCAGTAATGGGTATTGTCACCTTAGGAAGATGAAAACTAGGAATATTTATCTACTTTCCTGAAATCTGTGTTTTCAAACAATTAGATAAATGTTTTCAATGAATTTACCCTTATGTGTGTAGGAACCACAAAAGAGCCTACATGAAAAATAGGTTTTCTTTATTGAATAGTAAACTCCATACTCTATAGTGGAAAAATGCAATTCTGGAAAACACAGTGTCATTAACATAAAGTGTACTAACTTTCAAAGTTTTCAAAACCTTCTGCGTTGAGAGTTGGTTTGGTTTTTGTTCTGTTGTTGTTTACTGACTGGTTTGGTCCTGCCCCATGCAGGCCACCTGTGTTCCCAGCTGGCATAGATGTGTGGATATTTTTCCTCGAAGCAGGGATTTTCAGGTACACACAAGTATAATTTTTCCTTTTTCCGTAGCTTTTCAGAGCACTGCATTTAAACTGGACATGTGGCTATCAGCATGGGTGTTCTTACACATACTGCTCATTAAGTAAGCCTGATAAAGTTCCAAACATTTAACAGTTTAGAAATTACTGTGAGTCTTTAAAAAGGGAGACATAAGGTATATTAATTCATAGAACTTAACAGTCAAGTAAGTTGGTCCTGAGGGTTGCTTTAAATGGTTTTTGTCATGTCTTGCAAATTGCAAAACATCTCCCACCCTTCTGTTTCTACTGCAGTTTTTATGAAACTATTGCTAGAATCATAATTGTGAGTGAATAGATAAGGCTTTGTTAAAATACTTTCATTGTGCTGCACTGATGAAAATTCTCAGCCAAAATTTTAAATTAATTAGTGTTAATGGAAGTAGTATGGGGCATCTTTTTCAATCAAAAATTGGCATGTTTTGAAATACAAGTAATCTAGAAGCAATTAGTTACTCAGTTGAAAACTCAAACAAAATTCAGTAAAGATTTTGACCAAGTGCTGGTTGCTTAGAAACAAAGCTTCTGTTGGTGAATTTCTTGATGTCTTCATTGAGTATGCACTGACCTGGTTATCTGAAATAACCAGGCTGTAGATATTTATGAGAGGTTAACTTTTGACTTACCATAATAAAATGTAGCTTTTTTTTTTCCCCTTCCCTTTCTCTTTTCTTTTTCCTCCTCAGTGGATTATTACCAGCTTCCACCATGTAGAGAATGTTTTGTGTGACCAAAGCTCCATGTTTTCACTGATCTTGGTTTGGGTATTGTGGAACGACACAGCCCAGAGTTGCTGCAGTGGGAGGGACTGTGAATGGAGCTTTAACCAACTCCAGCGTACGTGAAACGTGCTCAGAGCAGGAGATAAGCCAGCTTTGGAGGCTGCAGAGGGTTGAGGAGAATTGCCCTTACCTTATTCTTTTTGCTGGCAGCTCTCATCAACTCTTACAATGACTTGCCTAGTCAACCTATAGTAGCTGGATGGAATTTTCACCACCAAATCAGCTAGGAAGGGAAGAAGATCAGGAAAAGATGTGGCTGACTGACTATTCGAAGAAATGTGAAATGCCTAAACACTCAGTTTTAATTTTTTTTTTTTGTTAATGTTTGCCTATAGCACTTCCAGTTATAAAACTACATTATCTTACCTTTATTGCTGGTATATTACAATTCCCTAGCTCACATGGATTTTTCAAATATAAATTTAAACATGGATATTATGAGTTAGCTATTAGGTCATGATGGAGGTGCAAGCATCTCTGAAAAAATGATTTCATTTTGTTGTGATTAGGTAACTGATACCACTTTTACAAAATCTAGATGGATTATCTCATGTTGCTTTTGCCCTGCCCTGTCCCACAGTTTTTCCTCTCTCTAGCTGACAAAATGGCTGCTAGAAAGAGATAATTAAAAAGAAAAACTTAAATGTGCTCCTTACAGGGGTATTTGTTAAAAATAACTTGTATATTGCTGCCACTGTCCTGACAGAGTGTCATGCTAAACTGACAAAAAGTACTATTTTTCAAGTCAAGATTTTTCTGAGTTATTGTACCTACATGTGTGTTTCATCTGAGAGGAAATTACATACTTAGTCCTGTAGGTAACCTTGCTATTCCTGATGGATGTTATGTCATAATTCAGAAATGGAAGGGTAATTCTAAAAGCAGTCCTGTTTCAGTGTCAGCATTCTTTGACTGTGGTACAGGTATATTCATTTGCTCTTCCTTTATGGATGCTATCTTTTTGAATTTTTTACATTCCTCCTGTGCTTTGCCCCCCTCCCACCCCCTCTTCCTCCTCCCTTCTTTTTTGCTTTT
>VZTB01012671.1:485531-521960 GCA_013397245.1 Thryothorus ludovicianus
TTTTTTTTGAGCAGTGTGTTCTTTCATGTGTGATGTGTGACTGACACTGCAATTTCCTCTTACAGACCATCAACATGGAAGCAAATTGCCAAGCAAAACTTGGTTGGCATAATGGTTTGAAAATGGCATCTGTTTGAAAGTATTGGTGCTGGTCATCTTGAAGAAGCTGTGAGCTGTTGAGGACTTGGTGTTTGAAACTCAGATCTGTTCATTAGATGCTTGGTAGTCCAAAGTATTCAGATATCTACCCTATGCACTCTGGCAATGTATTTTTCTGAATAGAAGGAGATGCTGTCATTAAAACAAAGACAAGGCACATCATCTTGTAGCGTGCACTGAGAAATTCCACAGAGATGATGAATACAGCAAGATACAAAATGGATGCCAGATGTGTCTGGAAGTTGGTATTTTTCTCCTTTGCAAATAATGGTTCTTGAGATAATCAAATCCATATTAATGATAGTTCAGTGGATGTAGTCCTTGTAAACACCTTTACTGCTTCCAGATTGAACCAAGTTGTCCTAGGCTGAATAATCTCAAGTACTTGTCTACTGACTTGTTTGCATCTCCCCACTCATCTTGCTTCACTAGGCACTTCAGAGATTAGGGGTCTCTAGTAGAAATAGCTGGCTTGATTTGATTTGGCTGGGCTGAGAAGCTCATTTAATGTTTGGAATAAGCAGGGAGAGAAAAGGGTTTGTCTTTATACATGAGATCACTAATTCTGGCTGTGCATAGTCTGTTTTCATTATAAATGTGATACCATGTCACCTGCACTGTTAATACGTGTCTGACTAATTAGCTTGTAGCAGAGAGTGAGATGGTTCCAAGATTATATATATCCCTTTTGACTTTATTTTCTGAACTTGTGAACTGGCACAAGCTGGAATATCAGTAATTAGTTCTGGTTTATCAAAAATGGAACTCCAGTGGTCACGTGTTGAGCTTTTTGAACAATCGTAAGTTTGAGGCGAGAGCATTTTTATTGGAGTTACTTGGCTGTATATTGGGCACATGGACTTAATTTTATTATTGCTATTTCCTAAAATGTGACCTGAGCCTTAAACACAAGTGCCTTCCATATCAGTTGTCTGAAATTCAGCTGTGTGCAGATGCAGAGAATATATAAAAAGGCTGGTGTTTTCTACTCTTGCTCATCATTCCTATTACACATAGTGCTGGCACTGATGTCTTGTTTCAGGCTGCAGTATTTAGCTCTGCCATTTGCAGATGCAGGAAATATTTTTTTTCTGAAATACTTGAACGACTTACAGCTCTGTCAATAAGTCTGTTTCTTGAGAGTTCCTTCTTAAGTGCACTCTTTGCATACTGGTGTGTTGATGATTTACACAAATAAGCAGGGCAAGGCAATTGGTTATCATCCTTTTGTAAGAAAAAGCACAGAGTCTTGTGATAAATATCTTTCTTTGTGAACCTCATTAGCTTTGCTGTGTCCTTGGTCCCAGCAGTACTCTTACAGACTTCTTGAATAAAGAGAATAGAATAAAGAAGTTGACTAGCTCCTGCTACAGTTTCCAACTTGGTATTCTACTTGGTGTTTGTCACGTTTGTTTGTGACTAAAAAAGGGGATACTGAATAATTAGGACTTTTGCCAAAGCAGCAGAATGCCTCTTTTTTTTGTCTTGATTGCTCTGAATTCAGAATAACCTAAAAATTATTGGATAGGTCTTTCATAATCACAGTTGATTCTGTAAGTATGAAAATGTTATCAGACCTATAAAAAAAAAAAAATATTCCATCTCAGACTTTGGCCTTCTGGATTAGCTGCTACTAAGCGATGCTGTCAGCCTTTTCCTTTGTAACTTCAGGAAAGCTTACACAAAATAGGTAATTCAAATAGGAAAAGAGTGTTTTCAAAATGAAAAAAAGCCCAAACCTAAAATTGTGGGTATATGAATATGTGTTTGGAACACATATGGCTGACATTTCTATGCAGTGTTACAGTTTGTTGCAGATCAGTATGTTTCAGTACAGCATCAATTTTTCTCCAGAAATTTCTTAAAAGCCTCATTTGTATTTGTCTTCCAATTAGCAATTTATCATTTTGTTCTGACTAGTATTACTTTTCTAAAGGTTACCTGCTTTAAAGGGACTGTGACAGGAAACATGAAATATTTCTTTGAATTCCTGTCAAAATGATCTGTGTGCCTTTAACTTCTAGCTACACTTCCCCACAGCTGTTAGCTGAGCTAGGTGGAGGATAAGGGGATAAGCTCATAAATCTAGGTGTCTTTTAAATGTCCTTCTAGAAGGATGAAACAGTGGTGAAATCACCTCCAAATTAATTTCATTATTCAAATGGTTTCAGAATTCTCCTTGAACCAGTTAGCAGCTTCATTGTCTTCCCCCAGCAGGATTTGACAGTGTGAGAGGAAGCTCTGCATGCTTGGAACACTTACAGAGCTGTTCTTGGCTACCTCCTCTGGACTAAACCATCTATTTGTTGCTCTTTTTAGCCTTTATGAGCCCAAGCTCCTAAAGAGTGGTGGAAATGGATCAGAGAATGCATATGCAGCAGTGGATAGCTACTTGGACTGCTGATTCTCTTTCCTCTAGCAGGCACAAATGATATTGTTCTTATTTCAGAAGGTCTAACTGTGGGTGTAACCCTTTAATTTCTGTCATGTTTTCTATGCTTTAGGTGTTTCAGATGCTAAATTTGTTTCCTTAATATAGCTAAAATTCCTTATACTTCTTGTTGAAGGAGAAGAGCATTACCCTGCTGGTAGTCTCTGGGGGAAGGGGCCAGCTTTTCAGGTGGTTCTTTACTCCCTGGTGAACGATAATCCTTGAGTTATTGTTGATGAGGACTTTTAACCTTTTTTCTGTGGTTCTTTCATGTTACCAACTTACTGGCTTTAGAATTATATAAGTGTAGTTCTTGTCTCTTTTGGCTTTTATGCCTTTTGTAGAATCTTTTCAAGGTGGCAAAAAAAGTATTTGCAGTTTTCTTTAGTTAATAATTCAAAATACACAAAGTGTGAGTGCACCTAGAAGTAGGACCTGTTTTGACTGTGACATGGAATTACTCTGGCCTTAGACCCACAGCTGGATTGCAGCCCATCAGTTGGCTGTGGTAACTGGTGGTGTAAGGCAAGGCCTTACTGTGAACTTGCACAGAACAGTTTGGAGTTGAATTTGAACTAACCTATATGAAGGTCATTTACATGGGTTATAGTTATGAATTGGTGGACGTATGACTGAGTGAGCAAATGAAGTATTTAGCTTCATTGATTCTTAAGCAGTGTTCCAAATGGCTGGCTTTGAGGACAGAATGTTCAGTAAACAGAAAGGAATAATGTTTCTGCTAAGAGTGGCTGTTGACTAAAAGATTGCTTTTAAAAAATGTTGATGAATTAATTACTTGTTCCTCTTTCTTTTTTCTAAGTATGTATAGAAAATACGACTCAACTAGAATAAAAGCAGAGGAAGAAGAAGCCTTTTCAAGTAAGAGATGCTTAGAATGGTTCTATGAATATGCAGGTAAGTGTGTAATGCAAATTTCCTACCAATAACAATTTAATTTATATTGAAATCTGAAAATTGTATTAACTGAGCTTTAAAAAGATTGACTATAAAGGACTTATTAAAAAAGTCTTAGAGAAACTTTCCTTTTTCCTGTGTGATGTGAGGCTGAAGAGTTCAGGGTTCAGTTTTGCTTTGTCAATATCCTCTAAAAGAATACACAAGGTGTGTAATTTGAAATGTTTTGGAACATGTATACTTTACAATTCAAATCCACAGTTAAAGCTGTACTTCTGTTGAAAATGTTACCTCTCTGTCATCTGCCATGTTAGTGCTGCATAGTACAGAATTAGCCTCAGAAATGGTGTGTCAAATTAAAAAACTCAAATGTGAGGGAGGTAGTAACGCTAGTTTTGTTCCTGCTAAATCTGGTGCTTAGGGTTTCAAGCAAAAAAGTGAACGAGTTCAAATATCATGTACTTGTTTTATCAGATAATTTTCCATCACAAGGTATCGGGAAGGTAGCCTGGGTTATTAATTCTTGTCCTTATGTATGAGAACTTTCTTCAGGCATTACTTCTAGGAATGTTGATTATGGTCTGCAGTCACAAAAGATGATCCTTTATTAGTGAAGTTGGTTGTTGTATTTGTTTTCCTGCATGTGTTTTCTGAAAGGAAGAATTTGACATACGGGGGAAAATGATCTCGTGACTGTAAAAACCAAAATGAAATTAAATAGATATTTAATATCATCTTGCAGTTTTCTGGTGCTGTCTTGGATAACATGTCTGTCAGCTTGTTCTGTTTTGTCTCCTTTTTAAACATAATGAAGAGTGACTTAATTTGATGTAATAAACTATTTTTTTTCTCCTAATAAAATTATATAAATGAAATTAAATACTTTGAGATCTCACTTGTCTGTGGCAGTCTGTGAGAGGAGATTCAGACAAACTCAAGCCAAATCTAACCTGTTAGATTGTCTGCCTTTCTGACCAGCTTGATTTATTTTTTTGCTCTAGCAACAGGCATGACTCATTTTTGTCAAGACTTTCATGGAAAGAAAGGATGAAAGGAAGCCTGTTTGTGAAAGAGCTTTGGGGTTTCCACTGGATGCACACACCAAGATAAAACACAGAAAAGTGGAGAGTACGATTCTATTTACAGTACTGAGTAACATTCTAAAAATTGAATTTTCAAGGATTAATCTTTTGTGTTCTTATTTCATAAGTCTTCTTTATGTATGCAGACAGTTGACACTGCATTTGGAGTTTTTTCCCTCCCTTGGTGTGTTTTTGCATTACAGAATGAGTCTTTTTAAAGGCTGTTGTGTACACTCTCAGATCTGAGAGGCTGTTTGTGAGAAGATGGGAAAAGACATAATTAAACCGTGTTATTTCTAGAACTGATCACCTAATAATAAAATACAGATTGATCTTCTCTTTATAAATCCTGTTTTTCTTGCACATGTGATCTTTATATTGGAGGAAAGTAGGCATTTCAGCCTGTATTTCTGTTTGAATGAACCCTTTCAGACATGAGTCAAATAAATCTAACAAAATAGTTCAAGTACTTAAAATGTATTTAAAAATAGATTTGCACAGTACAATTCTTAATGCTTGTATAATTTTTTAAGGAGTATTATAGGAGTTTCAAATATCTTGATTTAAGACCATGTTTTATTAGTGGTGCATTTTAATAGCGTTTATATTTTGAATGTTTTTTCCATTTAAGTAGGCAAAGAAATAACTGTAATTCATTATTTCCTTCCTGTTGCATTTTCTATTAGTCAGATGATGTGTGGCTATGGTGTAGCAAGGAATAAGAAGGATAACATTGTCTCATATTGTCTCTTTATATAATGAGGAGTGAGATTCTGGGAATGATAATGTCCTGTATAGCTGTACATGACATTTTTATGTGATTTGATCTTGTGGTAGCAGTAGAGATTCTAGCCAGGCTATGAGTTTCACTAGCCATCGTTCACTCATTTAAGCATGGTAATATTATGTGGGTGTTCTGTTAGTTTTAAGTGCATTATTAAAAATCTTACTAATTTACACTTCCAAGATTATCTCAGTAAACAAGTAGAAAGATTGGCAGGGATGGAAAGTTGTTTTACAGTTTCTCTGCTTTCAAAGGTGAGATGAAGATTTAAGTGTATCCAAGTCTGATAGTAATTGTGGAAATATTTATTTCATGTCAAAACAAACTAAACTATATGAAAGTTAGATTGCACTGTGTGATTGCACTTCTTTTGTGCTGTAAAAGACAGGCTATTTTAATTTTTAGAGATAAGTAAAATATATTTTGTTTGCAGGCACAGATGACATTGTAGGGCCAGAAGGTATGGAAAAATTTTGTGAAGACATTGGAGTTGAACCAGAAAATGTAAGTTGAGAATCCATTTTAAAAATGCCTCAACTTCTATGGTGTACTTGAGTTCTTGCTTTTTCCACCAAGAATTAAAAAATTCTTGAGAGTTTAAAAAAATTCAAGAAATATAAACCAGGGAGGTTTTGAAACATTTGGGAACAACTTGCCATTATCTTAAACCCCAGAAGGTCAACATGTAAAACCTCAATTTGTCTTGACTGCCACCCCTTCTCTTTCACTTTAACACCACCAACCTTCAGTCTCTCCAGAAAAAGAGAAATNNNNGTCTCTCCAGAAAAAGAGAAATCTTAGAAAAGAAAAAGATGATAATTGTCTTTTCTGAAACAAAGAGACAACATTCAAGATTTAATATATCAACTAACAAACAAGTAGTGTTTCCTTTGGGTTTTCTATGACAGAAAGAGATTTCGAATATTATGGGCAATAGTGGCACTACCATTATACCATTTTAAAAAAACAAGTAAGGAATATAAATATATTTACAGATACATATTCTATATGTGAGGTGTGTGTATATTTATTTATTTATATATATATAAAATCTAAAAAACAATTGTACATTTTACAGACCTTTTCCTAGTGCCTAATTTTTGTTCTTTACGTGCATTTGGAAGTCCTATCTTTTGCAGAATTCACGGACTGTCATATAAGTAAATGAGAATTATGGCTTTGAAAGATGTACTGAAAAATGAGAAGTGATTTGTTAATTTCAGAGTTTAGGAGAATAATGTTGTGATTTATGCAGACATTGGGATGTATAAGCAAGTATTCTGATTTTGCATTATAAGCTGTACAGAGCTGCACTAACCTTAGCTAGTTAATGGCTGAGTTGCAAATTTCAATTACTTGATTATTTTTTTTCTCCAGATTGGCAGGGTCAGTTATCCTGCAGATTTTTTTTTCATATATTTGTCAAAAGCGCTTTCTTAAGTTGATGAAAAAGATAATAATTATGCTACGGTATTGCTGTATCTAAATTCTTTTTTGCTTTGGTCTTGTGTGTGAGATGTGAAAAAGACTCTTTTCTTTTGGCAAAACTGAAGTATTTATGTATCAGCCTGTGTTTTGGTGTGTATTAATGTTAGTTCATCTAGATTTACTTATCATCTGCTTGAATTGTGGGATCATTATTAGCTTTCAATTAATTGAATTTCATGGATTGCAACTGATGTTCATTGAGATGAGGGTTTAACAAATGTCAGGTGAAACTGATACTGAAATTTTGCAGTTACTTTGGGAAACCTTTTCTGTAGCTTTTGCACCAGCTCATCTTGTCGCCGTTGTATTGCTCATGAGATGACTGATAACTCGGGTGGATGTTCACTCTATAAATTTGCATCATTACCTTCTCTTTGTTTGGACTGTGTAGAGGTTTGTCACTTACAGGATTTTTTTTAAACTCTAGTAGTGTAGCAAAGTTGTGAACTTTCCTCTTGCTCAAGTAAAAGCATCTGTAAACAGTATAAACAGTAGTTATTTGTAAAACACATGAATCTTTTTGTTAAATTCTCAGTCTCCATTTTTTTTTCTCTTTAAAACAGGTAGTTATGCTTGTGCTAGCATGGAAGTTGGATGCACAAAACATGGGCTACTTTACATTGCAAGAATGGTTAAAAGGAATGACATCACTACAGTAAGTGCCTTGAAAATTCTCTAAAGTTTGTTATAGTAAAAACAACTTCTCAGAAAAAAACACTTTATTGTTTTGACTCATAACAACTAAAGCAAAGAGCTCTGCCATAGAGCTGAAGTCACAAGTTCTTGGCCTGATTTATAATGATATGGTCACTTAGAGATGACTTGAAACTTAACATTGCACATTTAAATACAGCTGGATTAAAAGGCCTGCAGTCTCAATAAAAGAGAAATGTCATGATGTTTGATGCTCTTTCTGTCCCCAAGAACACCTATTTTTGTTGCTGGATTGCACAAATCTTTTAGGTACTGGTATGTTGTTAGAGTGATCTAAAACGTGAAATAATAGAAACCCCTTCTGTAACTTGGCATTGTTCTTGTTCCAGGTAAGAGCTTAATTTTATTACAAAATGAACATAAATAAAGTTGAATAGTCATGTTTCGTAGCGTTGGAGAAAGAAAGAACTGTTCTGAATTACCTTCCATAAGAGAATTACTAAAATTGTGTAGGAAGTTCAGCAAAACTTTAGAAGTACTTTTCACTGCTTTGATTTGCTGTTTGTTTGCCATGCATGGACAAGCTTAGTTTTCTGTTGGGAGTGCATTTTTTACAAAGCCAGTCAGTCCAGTGTAAGACTTTGCTACTTTAATTTGTTTCACACTGTGGGTTTAATAAGGCATTTTATGCAGACATAGTCAAAAACATGCCTCTGTACAGAGTGATGTGTTTTGAACAGGCTAATGGAGATGCATGTTAGAGATGC
Source organism: Thryothorus ludovicianus (assembly GCA_013397245.1). Lineage (NCBI taxonomy): Eukaryota > Metazoa > Chordata > Aves > Passeriformes > Certhiidae > Thryothorus > Thryothorus ludovicianus. Next base: position 493,812 of record VZTB01012671.1, read on the forward strand.
TTTCCTAGAACATCAGAGATCTCAATAAGAATGCAGACTCTAAACTTACTTGGTTCTTGTTTTGTAGGTGTGATACTACAGAAAAATTGAGAAATTCTCTGGATTACTTGAGATCTTTATTAAATGAGCCTACCAATTTTAAACTTATTTATAGATATGCCTTTGACTTTGCACGGGTAAGTACTGTGCATTTGAAATTACAAACTTTACTGGACTAAATAATAATTGAAAGACTGTATATTTCTAAGTTTGTTATTCTGAAGGTACCACTCAAGGTTGCTTCTAACAAATGGAACCATTTGTGTTCTAAAACAGTATATGCAAGGTGTGAAAACTGGAAAAGTATATAGGATATGTAATACTTAGTGGTTTAGTGACATACTCTGTTATGTCTGTGCCTCAAGCTTTTTCCTGACTTCAGGAAAGTCACTTAGGCCCCATTCTGTCTATTGGAGCTTAACTACTGAGTTCCCCTGACTTTATAATTACTTGGTTTTTCTTACTCTGAACTTTGTGAGCATAAACATATTTAAAACAGGAGGACACTTCACACATTTCAATAGCTGGTAAAAATGGGTAACATGATAAAAGCTGGTTATGATATAAGTACTGCTTCAGAAGATTGTTTGAATGGCTTTAATGATGTTTTCAGTATTCATTATAGAATACCCTGATGTCAGTCTTCCTATAAAATGTCCTTTGATGAAATTTTACCTGTAATGGAGCCAATAGACATAAGACTATTCACACTTGGAGGGAGTAATAAGAGAATTTTATTTTCTGAAATAACATTTTGAAATAGAATTTGGACACAATTTTGCTGATGTGATGGAATGTACAGAAGGTTTAACATAAAAAAGTAAAACTGACCCTCAGATTCAGTGCAAGAGAACTAAAAATAAGAAAACTTACACCCAAAAAAGTAGCATGAGAAAAATAAGAAATTGAACTGATAGCAGTTCTGATTCATTAACAGCTCAGATTTTTGGTACCTCAGTGCTTTCTGCATCTCAGCATTCAGTTTTATGGTAGTTCACTTTTAAAGGAAACTTGCAGCCAAATGTAAAAAATGCATGGGATTAGTATGAGAGGAAGAGAAAAGCTGTGTCAACCTCTTACTTCCTCCTTTGCTGTATGAGGCTGTATTCTGCCAGTTTTGCTCAATGTAAAATGCAAAGGCATTGCCTAAGAAGTTCAAGATACTGGTGAAATATTTGGGATAGAGAGGAAACCTGCATCAGCTGATGGCCTGTCAAAAGTGCAGATATTTAGAAGGTGGATGGTGTATGTGTTCTTTTCAGGAGGTACCAAACTGGTGTGACAAGCAGTGGTCTCAAAAAAGAATTTAAACATTGAGACACAGGTGATGTGACTTCATTTGTGACAAAAAGCCCCTGCAGATATAGAACTTTAAGTCCACAACCTATAAAGTGGGGAATATTTTGCCAATATGATTATTGAACTTTCAATACTACAGCCTTGGGGAAAGTCTATAGGAGAATGGCATCCATTAAGAAGAGAAAAGAATATTGAGAAATGTGGATATATTTATAGATGCCAGATTAGACTGGGTATAATTTTTTTCAAGATCATTGAAGTGATTGATAGAGAAAAGCTGATGGTTTCACATTCTGAAAATTGTTTCTGTCCTAAGGAAAATTCTTTCAGAGACGTGCTCTATGGCAAAAAACCACTTGTCTAAACTTCCTAAGTTTTAAGAGAAAATTTTTTGAAAGAGTCTGTTGATTTGGCATTTAGTTTGTGAATAAAAATGTGTCATCAACGTTTCATGTGGCATGCACGATTTAAGTCAGCATAGATTTGAGGAAATAATTTAAAACACCATATGTTGATATTAAGCACAAATAAGTCCTCAATCCATGTTTGCCATTGTTGTTGCCAAGTTTGAGAACATACAGATGCATGTATTACATGGCTTAAATAGATCTTTAATGTGGAATATTAGGAGGAAAAATCTCAGGAAGATTGTCTATCATTAGTGTAAAACAAATACTCAGATAAAACAAAGTTTGTTAATAAATTCCTTCAAATGTGTCCAAGGAATGTAAGTGTCTAGAATGTATGCTAAGAATGCAGTTGCATCATCTATCATGGCAGATGTGCCATTAGGCAATTGCAGGTGGGTAGAAAGGGCTTATCTGAACAATTTGTTCTGATCAGTAGTCAGAGACAATGTAGAAATGTAACAATATAAGGCACGACAAACCAAGTGTGGCCAAAGTAAAGGCAATAGAGCCTGATTTCATTAATATTTGAGTGTGTGGGAAGAATTCAGAGTATAAACCATAGGTAAAATAAAATGTACTTTGACAGCAGCATTATTTCTGCTTAAAGGTATTTGTGACAGAAGTGTAGATGGGATTTGGAAAGAGAATTAGTTTTTAGAACTTTCTATGGTTGGAAGTAAGTGAAAGATTTATGTAATACTAGTACAAAAATGCCTTTGCAGGTTTCTTTTTCATCTTTATTACTAATTGAAAAGCTTTGTTCATCATGGAATTTACATTTTTTTCCTCTAAATTCCTCTTAAATTTAGTAGCCAGAATGCAAAACAGTTTCTCATGTTTTCAGAATTGTTGGTCTCCCCACTTGACTTTCAAAGCAAATATGTATTAAATTCTGTCTACACTATTTTAGAGCTGAGTTTAGTATGAAATGAACATAACTTTGTGACTGAGGCATTCAGTTGTTGCCTGAGAACTGGGATCTTGCTCTGTCACGTCCTTCCTGTGTGATACAAGGCAATTCAGTTATGATTTGAGCCTGATTTTTAATAAAGATGTGTGTTCTGGAATACATAGAACTGCATTTGTACAGGTGAGACCTAGGGCTCAATTCCCTTTGTCGTGGGCAGCCAGCTGTCTTGCAGTGATCTGTTAGATGCTCCCTGCATCCAGAATATCCCTGTGGGGGATCTGTCCTGGTGGACAGTAAGCTGTCTGTGAGTCAGCAGTGTGCTCCTGGGGCCAGGAAGGCCAGTGGTGCCCTGGGCTGGGTTGGGAAGGGCATTGCCCCCAGGCTGAGGGGGATCCTGCCCCTCTGCTCAGCCCTGGTGAGGCACATCAGGAGTGCTGTGTCCAGCTCTGGGCTCCTCGGGACAAGAGAGACTTGGAGCTCCTGGGGCGGGTCCAGTTGAGGCCAGTGGGGTTGGGTAAAGGGTAGGAGCTTCCCAGTATCTGCAGGGAGAGTGTCAGAGAACGCATCCAGACTCTTCTCAGTGGTGCCAAGCAGTAGGACAAGAGGCAGTGAGCAGAAAGTGATGCACTGCAAGTTTGACCTGAATATGGGGAAGAACTTCTTTGCTGTGCAGGACACACACTTGAACAGACTGCCCAGAGAGATTGTGGAGTCTCCCTCACAGGAGATACTCAAGAACCACTTGGGTGCAATCCTGTGCCATGTGCTGTAGGGTGACCCTGCTTGAGCAGGGTTTGGACCTGATGGCCCACTGTGGTCCCTTCCACTTACCCATTCCATGATTCTGTGATAATCTGTATTTTCTTAATTTAGACTTTTCAGTCTGCTGTCATGAATACATAGAGAACAATTTATATAATTTATTTTATATTAGCTAACATGAAAATTTAATTTTTGTGATTTCATTAACTTGTGAATTTGTAATTTAGTGCTATAACCAAGGGATAAAAATGTGTGAGTTTACATCTTGTCTCTCAGCAAAATTGGTTTAATTTTGTGATAACAAATGTAGGTGAATAAACTACTTAACAAAATGGAATCATACACATGCATGTTACTTTGAGATGTGCAGAAGTTATGTTACTAAATATTTGCCACTGGTTAACAAACCTGCTGGGTACAGATGCTACTGCTTTTACTTAGCAGAAACAAAAAAAAAACCCAGCCCTTAAGCATTATATGACATTAATTTATGTCTATGGTTGAGCTGTGAGGGAAGTGAAAAATCTGGAATTCATGCTCTTTTCCTTTTTGACCTTTTCATGCAGGAAAAGGACCAGCGTAGCCTAGATATCAATACTGCCAAGTGTATGTTGGGCCTTCTTTTAGGAAAAGCATGGTCCCTTTTTCCAGTATTTCATCAGTTTCTAGAGGTATGGAACTGGAAACAGCATGATGGGGGTTTTTAATCTGTCTTCTCTGATCTTTCTACCTCAAGTTAAAAGTAACAGCTAGGAATGCTGTCTTTTGATTTAGGAAATAGTAACCACCAAAGCAGCACATGCAACTGATTGTCTTTCCTTGCTTCCTTTTTCCCAAATTACTACGTTGTTAAGATTTATGTAATGCAGAACAGACTATAAAATGTTATTTATTTGCTTTTGGACTTTTTTTATTGCTGTATGTTTGTTCTCTAAAAGATGTCTTAATCAGAAGCATGATTCAGCACTAGTTTAAATAATTGCTAGTTTAATCCTTTTTAGTTTTTGATGGCATACAGATTAAAACAATAATGCATCACAAAGTTTAAATTTTCTGTAGTTTGAGATGGTTGAAAATACATTTCAGTAATTTCTGTTTCTTGCCTCGAGCAGCAATCAAAATACAAAGTTATCAACAAGGACCAATGGTGTAATGTTCTTGAATTCAGCAGAACAATTAACCTTGACCTCAGTAACTATGATGAAGATGGAGCCTGTAAGTACTACCATATGTTGATGTTCTAAAATAATTTATTTTTCTGAGCTTAATCATTCAGTGTCCTTTTACAAAATTTTGTAAAATACAGTTATTTGATCTCTCTACAGGGCCAGTGTTGTTGGATGAGTTTGTGGAATGGTATAAAGGAAAACAGATGACATAAGAGCCTAACTATGCACAGCCACTCAAGAGTCACTGTTACCACAGTTATGTCAACCATTAGCCATAAACTGCTATTTGTATCAAAGTGCATGCTGCTTTTCTTGCACTGCATCCCTTTGGCAGGGAACTTTTGATGTTTGCTATTTAACAAGCTAGCTATGCTTGCTGTTTAGCATTGTTCTCTTTGAAGGCTGCTTTGCATTTTGTATTTACACTACAAATTGGTGAACTTGCCAGAGTCTTCACTGTGATTATGTGTATATTGCTGTCTAAATTTTGTATATGTGTATAAAAAAGGCTTCACCTAGGAATTATTTCTGCAGAAATGTATTGTAAAAATAATTTTGCGGCATATTTCTAATCATCACTTGTATGTCTGTTGAAACTTTAGTTGTTTTGTTTTTCTTTTGGTCTCAAATGTAGCATTTCAGACTTTCTAGACATAGTGGAAAACTATTTACAGTTTCAATGTTACTATTTGAGATGCCAATTTCTGAGAAGACATGCTGTGATTTCTTTCACCAGAAGTTGCCAAACCTGACCTAATGCTTTATAGGAATGAAACATCGGTGTCTTAAAAAAAATATATATACATATAAATATTTAAACACTGTAATAGTTGTACATGCCACAGATGATTTCCATTCAAAGAAAAAAGTACTGACTTTTTAATGTTAAAACTGCAGTAGTCATTACAGGTACAAATGAACAAATTAAAGTACCTTTTAAAAATGGGTTTTAGACTTTTGTAGATTGCCTTTGGCATACTCATTTTAGTTTTTGTTGTACCAAAAGTGTTTGGTCTATGTTGTGATCTAGTGACTCAATGACATTGGAAGTTCTATCTGAAATTAGTTGTTTGGGGAATGAAGTATGCTTACCCCTAGCACAGACATAATAAAGGTTTTGGGGATTTTTTTGTTTGTAACACTAGTCTTTACAAGGACCTCCAGCTTTGTGTTTCTAAGTACTTTAAAATATGATATGGGAAAAAGTATGATGTTGAATAGTCAAAACATTACTTTTTCTTTCCTCTTGGGGTTAAAGTTTCCTGGCAGAATGTCCATTGCAGGCAATGGGCATGTAAGACACCAGCATTAAATGACAGTACTTTTTAGTAGGGACCACTGTCTATTTATCTGTGTGGGATGGTTCTAGTGATTATTTTGGGAAAAAATGAGTGAATGGAATAATGTTTAAGTTCTGTAATTTTTTCCTGTTGTCTTTGCCTTACTCTTCTTTATTAAGTAATGTTAGTGTTGATATTTATAAATAGGTCCTTAAAGTATCCGGTGCTATTGAGCTTTGATCCCTAAGGATTTACTAAAATGTTATCAATTCATGGAGCATTTAGCAACAAAGGGCCAGTGGGTGTTTTGGAGCAGCAAATAACATTACTTTTCTCTAGAAATATTTTACAAGGTACTGGCAGTTTTGTTATTTCCCTGGAATGCAATCCAGGGGAACAGGAGGAAAGCGTTTTATGTTGAAAGTGAAATTTTCTTCTGTGTTGAAGGTTCTATCCTTGCCATCAAATCAGAAGCAACTGCCATTGACTTGACTCCTTTCAGGGTTAAGCTAGTTTAGCAAAAGCACATTAGTTTGCTGCCCTGGGCCAGGAAGTTGTAATTGTGGTGCTACAGGTGGTCAGTTGTGTTCAGATCTGTTTGTTCGTGTTCTTGGTTTTTGTTTTTCAAGCTCAGCTGCCAAAGACAAAAACTGTGTGTCTGTTTGTGCTTATTGGTATATACGTAAATGTACAATATACATGCATATAGAATTTCATGATGCTAAGAAGAAAATACTACCTTTCCTGTGAAATAGCTACATTTGGATTTCTTTAACACCATATAGTGATTTTTAAAGTTAGTAGTGGTAAAACATGCAGTCAGTGCTTTCTCATGTACTAATGCACATAACCTTAATTCCATGTTTGATGCCAGTTTGCACAAGAAACTGATTGAGTGGAGTGTGGTATTTAATGTTTACAATAAGCCTCTTAAGAAAATACACCTTTTATTAAGACTTCTGATGTAAATGTGTATATTACAATAGTATTACTGTAATGAAATACCAGTGGAGTTGCTGGTTTAGTTCTTCAAAGAATGAACTTAAAAGCAATATAACTTAACATTAGGCCAAATTGTGATTGCCAAGATTTTAAGTGAAATAGGTGTAATTATTCTTAAAACATTAAGCTAGCTGTTGACTCTAGGAAACTGCTCAGCAAAAATGTGTGAATCTTGCAACAAATACAAGTTTGTATAAAAGGTTTTCTAAGTCACAAATAACTGAGCTTCCAGTAGTGGAAGTAAGAGCCAAAGACACTTTTAATCTATCACTGTTACAGCTATAGCTTTCATATAACAGGGTTGACAGAAATCGGTTCAGCCAGGTGTTGGCAGTTTTGCAATTGTTTATCAGAAGGATAAAATGAATTAAAAGCAACAAAACAGGGAAAGAAACCTCAAAGTACTTGCGCTGTGTAAGGAAACAGACTTTTTTTTTTTTTTTAATTTGGGTAAAAGTAATTGGGAGTGATGGAAAGGAAGAATGTGTTTGAAAATGAATGGATGCTGCAGATTTTTTCTTCCTTTTGAAACCCTATGAATCTGTAGCCATCAGCAGGTTTATAAACATGCATCTTCATGAAATAAACCACAGATTCAATTACAGCTAGTAGAGACAGCTTTACTGACATTTACAGTGAACAAATGGACTAAAATGGACCCGTGTGGTTTGATGAGATTCCCTGTGCTATCCATCCTGCTAGTTTTGGTATATATGCTGATAAGCAGAAGATCCTAACATTTGCCTGCTCCTGTATATTGGAAAAACTTTTAATAATTGCAGAAACTTAACTAACCTACTCAGTTAATCTTGTATTTAGTACAAGTGTGGCATTTGGTTTTGGTTATGCCATCAATAGCTGATGTAGTTTTTTTTGTTTGATTGTGGGGGTCCCCCCAACCCTTATGAAAAGTAATGTACAAAATATGCTGTTTTCTGGGACGAGACACTGAGAGGTCATTCCTGAAAAGTGTCATGGGTCTTGTGCTAATATTTCTGGTGTACTGTTGAACTTTTAGCAGAAACTTGATGATCAATCTACAGTTCATTTTTGGTATTTGGGAGATGTAAATTGGAAAGACAGTTACTGAAAGGAAAACAATGCCCAGAGACTATAGCAGTTGATGTTCTTTGATAGATGACAAACATTTGGAGCTCTTTTAACTCAATTGTCTTAAGGATCTTTTCAACCTCAATGATTCTGTTAATGTTAGTAACCGAAACGGTCAGTGAATTAAATTTCCTTCTAAAGCAAAGTGATACTAAGTATTTAAAGTATTAACTTAAATTTCTATTACTATTGTTTCTTCTTTTTTTATCTTTTCCAGTGAAAGCAAGCTGAAGAACATAAAAATTAATGAAATTATTTATGTACTTGAGTTTTCAGTTAAAACCTATTTAAGGTTGTTTTTAAGCTACAACAAATACTTGAGTTATCTTTGTGTAGCCATTTCTAATTCTGTAGAGGCTTCTCCCATTTTACCCCAGACACATGTGTTTTATTTCATCAGAACTATGCTCACACAGTCTAAATTAGTTTCAGCTTATTGCTGCTTGGTTAATGTTCCCAAGTTACTATTTTGAAGGACAAGAAATGGACTTCAGTTGTGTTAAGGTTTTCCCAGATTTCTGTTGACTCTTAGTCACAAGTCTAATAATTTGTTTGATATTCTTGCAGTTTATATAGGCACCTTTAAAGATTAGCTTGTTTCCCTGGTTTTATTTATAGCTGCTAATATACCTCTCTCTAGGCCTTATATTTTGTCTTTTCATATTGTTCTAAAAGTGTATAGAATCCATCCACAAACTGAATAGTTTGTTTTCTGTAATTGAGGCCAAAATTCATCCTTTGTTTGTTTGCTTTTATTTTTAAAGTTCTCACTCGTTCCCCCACTGTGTGTGTGTGCAAGTGTATGTGTGTCAAAATAGCACCTACTGTTGCAGGAACAGCAGTTAACCTGTAACTGTGAATGCTTTACATCTTAGTTATTTGGATATTACATAAATAAGGTGTGCTAAACTCCTGTGACTCACAATATGATGAAAATACTATTATGCCACCTAACATGAGTTAATCCAGTTGATTTTTTTAGGTCTTTTCATGGTGTTGTTGTAAAATGGCATCCCACAAATAAATGGTATTTGTGTTGGTTTCAGAAACTGACTTCAGATTTTTCTGTGATTCATACTTCGGAAATTCTCATATCTGAACATATATCAGCAGGCAGCCTTTATCAAGTGTTAGCAGGGCATTTGTGTGCAGGATCTTCTCCCCCCCTTGTTTCTAATAGTAGAGGAAATCAGTATTTAAAACTGTTGGGAACAGGTACGTGTTTCAAAAAGGTTGTGGTTTAAATGAAGTGTCAGTGTGAAACAGTACTGTAATACAAAAGTTTTCAACAGTAAGTCAATTTGAGCAGAAATATCTCAACACAAAATTTTACAGAAGCATAATTGTTACCCACTCATCTTGGTCCTGCCTTTTGACCCACCAGGTCCTCATAGAAAAGCTGTTGATGTATGGACTGGATGAGCAGATAGGTGGATTGAAAACTGACAATTGTAGGGCCCAGAGAGTGGTGGTCTGCAGAGCAAAGCCTAATGGGAGACCAGTACCTAGTGCTGTACCCCAGGGACAGAGCTGAGTCCAGTCCTGTTCAACAGCTTCATTACTGACCTTGGGTGATGGGGCACAGCGTCTCCTCACTGGCAGACAGAGCTGCAAGTGAAGGATGACAAGCCAGAGGATCATACTGCCTTCCAAAGGGACCTCAGCCTGCGTGAGAAAGGAACTGCATGAGTTTCATCCAGAAGTGCAAAGTCCTGCAGCTGGGGAGGAACAGCCCCCTGCACCAGTATCCACTGAGAGCCACCCAGCTGGAAAGCAGCTTGGCAGAAAAGGGACTGGGGATCCTGGTGCACACCGAGTCAGAGACGAGCCAGCAACAAGTCCTTGCTGTGAAGAAGGTGAGTGGTTCCTGGTCTGGTTCAAAGCATTGGCAGCAGGCTGAATGATGATTATTCCCTCAGGAGGCCACATCCAGAGTCCTGAGTCCAGCTCTGGGCTCCCCAGTACCAGAGACACTGTGACATTCTGGAGAGGGTCCAGTAAAGGGCCATGAAGATAATTAAGGGATTGGAAACTTCTCTCCTATGAGGAAATGCTTACAGCTCTTTAGCCTGGAGAAGAGAAGGTGCTGTGGGAAGTCTTAATAAAGTATTTAAATTATCTGAAGGAGGGTGTAAAGAAGACAAAGACTCTTCTGCCAGTGCCCAGTGACACAACCAAAGGCAGTGGACATAAACTGAAACACAGGAGGCTCTATCTGAACATCAGGAACTGCTTTTTCTGTGAGGGTCGCCATGCAGTTACTGAGTCTATCCTCAGAGATTCTCAAACGCCATCTGAATGTGGTCCTGAGCAGCTGGCTCTAGGTGGCCCTGCTTGATCAGGATTGTCAGACTAGGTGACCTCCAGATACAGCTTCCAACCTTGACTTGAAATAGTACTTGAAATGAATGTATTTACACTCCAATTAGAATATAAATTAATTTAATATTAATATTAGAATCCATCCTGAAATTTTTCGTTGCGTTTATGTTTCTGATGAAGGCTGGGATTGGCTTTGCCAGTTCTCAGAATGTAGGCTGATGCTTATCTGTATTTACCAGAGGGGGTGAGTCACAGTCTTCTCTACCGTGAAAAATTTTTTCTTTTGTTGGTTATGTGTAGGTTAAATGTGCATATTGTCTTATATTTAAGGTTTATTTTCCAGCCCAGTTTTCAGCATATTCAGGAAATACTGGAATGCTCTGTACCTGCAGCACATAACTTGATAATTCCAAATTATTGTATGTATGTGTTTGCAAATGAGAGTTTTATTTCATTCTGACTATTGTATTTGAAGTTCTTGATCTGCTCTTAAAAATTGTGCATTTTTTCCTGTCCTGATTCACTGTATGAGGGATTCTGTGTCCTGTTGATTGTGGAGCTTGGCAGGCCATTGCCCTTGAGAAGGGTGTGTCCAGACTATTGCCAGCATCCTCTTGGCTGATTCCTCATACTTCATTTACAAATTCATACAGTGTACACTCAGGCACCTTTTTTATTGAGCTTATTCTGTGACTTTGTCTGATTGCCCACAGTCAGCTGGGATAGTAACAGCAGTGGGCTTCCTACTAATATAGGTGTCCTAGGAAATGCTCAGTGGGCAAAAAAGCTAAATCAGTTTTCAGTGTGAACAAGATACAATGGATGAAATGTAAAGAAAGTGAGGATACAATCCTGGGGTCAGTGTGTGTGGGACTGTGTAACTAATTGTATACAGTAGGACATGCTAACATGGGGTGAGTAGGGAGGAGCAGAGTATTATGAGTACTGTGTGGAAGGAAATACAAATACAGAAAATACAAAGGCTTTATATTATAAAGAACAATTGCTAATGAAATGAACTAAAATGTAGGAGAAGCAGCTGAATATTTGGATTTGAATGAAGATATGATAGTAAGTATGGAGAGATGAGTAGCAAAGGACAGTGGCAAGATTAGGCAGAAATATGAAGATAAGTTTGAGATGACACATATTTTACAGTAGAATGACTACTTTGCCACGTGTTAAAATCCCACCATAAAGGAGCAAATTTACTTTGTCTGTCAAGAATAGAAACTTTTCCACAACTTTATGGCATAAAGGGAATCTTAGAAATCCTGCAGCTTCTCACAAATAGTGTACTGTGTGCCTCACCACTGCAGCATTCTCATGGTCAGAAAAAAAGATGAAAAAATAATTTTCCAATTTATATTTTGAAATCTTATTGGACTGTTGCATATGCAAATGGCAAAACATTTCAGTGTATGAGATATCAATAGAGCACTCAAGTAGTGCTCTATTTCCCCCATGATTCACACATTTTTTTAGCCTGTGATTCACAAAATTCTCTTGCTTGTATAGTTAGATTTCTTAACATGTTAGCAGCTGCAACAGCCACAAAGTGTCAGGCCTTGGAGAGGTGCTAATGGTGTTTGAAGACCCAGAGATAGAAAACAGAGCAAGTCAGTGCTTTTTTCAGGCATTGAATTTTTAAAGTTGTTTTGGCCACAAAACTTGAGTGGATAATGTGCTTTATGGAAAGCTGGCAGTGGCTCTTTGTTCTTAGTTTTTTCTTTAAAGGTAATTTCAGTGATGTAGTGTGCCATTGGACTTGCTCCTATTGTGATGGACTTGAAATGTGTTCCTTCTGTTTGGAGTTTTAGGAGTTAACTGTGTCTTTTGGAAAGAGTTTTCCCAGAGTTGTAGCCAGCTTCCTGCATTTTCCCAGAACTGGGTCTGTTCCCTTTCATGATGACATTTCCCTTCAAGGACTGCATCAGTGGTACTGAGTTTGTTGAAAGGGCCTTGGGCTATATTCAGAGGTAATTTTACCTTGTATTTGCTATCTTTTGGCTACTGATGTTCTAAAATAGCAGTTTTGAACTGCTCTTTTCCCCTCTTAAGTAAAGTTCTCAAGTGGCTTTAGAATCCTTTGTCTTTTTTTAAAATTGCCCTCCCTGTGTCACCACATCTGCAAACTTTGGGTGATATCCCATTATAATTACATTTCTATAACTGATGTTTCTGCAAGAATTGAATTCTATTCCGTTTCTTTGAGAAAGATGGTTTTCTTTCTTTTGCCAAGTTAAAAAGTAATTTTTGAAAGGTAATTGGTAAAAGGTTACTGCTTGGACTTTATTTATCTTTGCAACACTAAGAATTCAGAGATAATACACAAATCTGGCTCAAAAGGCAGAAGACAGTAGTATGTACTAATTCACTGTATAGGTTGAGTCCCATAAGAAAACACATTAGTAGTAATAATGTAAATTTCCATGTTGCATTTATTTTAGACAAAAAGATAAAACAGTGAGTATCTGAAGCAAATTCCAAGGGAAATGATATATTAGTATTGACTATTAATAATGAGAAAGTAAATGTAATTCCACAAAAGCTTTATTAATATTCTGGAGTAGCTTTTTATGAAGTCTGTAATTGGTTTTTTTATGAGTACCTTTCTAAACAAAAGTAATTTCACTTTAAAACAAATTAATATCTGCACTTGCTGTAATGACATAAACACTGTGGGAACTCAATATTATCATTTTGTGTTTCAGCTACTGAAGTTTGTTCTCCTGCTTTGCACAATATTAGCAAATCCATCAAATGCTCTTTTCTTCTTAACAAAAAACTGGTCCTGTCCTGAATTTGTCTGACGTTTTTGGCTGAGATTTTCACTGGAATTTTGTAGGTGTTCTACAGTTGTTGCAGAATGGTTCTCCAGTTCTGTCAAAGTAGTGTGATCCATCATCTTGCTGGAATCAGTGCTTTCAGAGATTGTATTTCCTGTAGGCTTCTGTGGGAAGGAACATGAACTGTATGGTGTGCTTTCATTGAAGAAACCTTGTGGGATTGAGAAGGAATATTCATCCTCATCACTCTGATCCTGTTGGAAGCCATCATCTGTTGTGAATTCTGACTGTGTTTTCCCAGAACTATGAAGATGCAGCAGAACTGCTGTAGCATTACAAGACTCTGTTTCATCAGGCGGACTGCAATTGCTGGTATCCTGTAATTCTGTGAATCCATCAGAATTTTTCTCATCAGAACTTCCTTGCATTTTATCTGCACAAGCATGCTTCCCCTGTGGTAGCAAGTCATCTTGCTGTGTAACAAACATGAGATGTTTTTCAGCTGTGTGTTCAGGCAGCAATTGAAGAGACGATTCTTTGCTGGAATGCAGCAGTGATGGTTTTCTTACAGCTTCATCCAAACCAGTATCAATGGGAGCAAAAATAAAGCCATTGTCCTCAGATGTACCCCTGTTTCTTCTTAATGTAATGTCTACTTCACCATGATCCTTTTCAGGGGAGTTCCTGGCTATGTGCTCATCTGTACCTTCTGCTGGTGGATTTTCTTTTTGTTCTGTGTTACTGAAGCTGAGGGGATGCTGTGGTTCTCTGTGAAACAGAGACAGCTGCAGTTCATCCTCTTCAGAAGTTTTCTCTGTGTCATATGTGGGAAAATGTTTTAACTTAAGTACCGTGTTACCAAAATCTGTACTTTGACTGTGGAGGGAATCAGAGTTTTGTACTCTTGACTCTGCATTTGTAAAATAATCCAATGTATTTGGAATTTCTTGACTTGAAGAACTAACTGTATCTGGATCTGACATGCTTACATGGCCACTGCATTTATCAGTGTAAGGGGATGCTGTTTCATGCATGGTGGTATCTGATCCATAATTGATAGTGGTTTCAAAATAAGCACTGTTCTCATCTTCATTTTTCCAAATCTGCTGAAGTTCAGCAATAATGTTTGGAGACTCTGGCGGTGTTATGAACTTCTCAGTTCCACTGTCTGTATTGACTTCATCTGGCAATGACTGACAGACTGGCAGCTTGTCACTAACATCAGGTTGTTCCAGTTCAAAGTCTGCTAAAGAGCTACAATCACTCATTGTGAATGGAGTCCCTTCAGCTGAAGAGCTGTCACCAAATATATCAGCTGAAGCATCTTTTTCATCTGAATATATCCTTTTACAGTCATACTCTGTAAGGGGAGAGTTTTCTATTATTTCATAGATGCCTAAATTCTCAATATCTGCATCTCTTCTGGAGCTACTGGGTGAAATAAAAGCTGCAACATTACTAGGTGTATTTAGACCAAGTTGTTCTTCACAGCTTTGCCTTCCCTGCATAAATTTTGTAGTGTGCCTGGGTTCATTATGTGAAACAATACGTTTTCTTTCTGGAAAATATGGTGTAGCTTTTGTGATCTCAGACTGCAGCAGGCCAGAATTCTTTCTTGCTTTGCTATTTGGTGTTATTTCATTGCTGTTCTGGTAATCCGTTTTTACAAAAAATAGTCCAGTATCATAAACATTTATACTTTCATTATTGTCAGTACTAGTTGGGACTTTTGAAAACACTGGTATTTTCTTCATGTTGATTTTAGTATTGCTTTGTTTGTGGTACTCTGCTTTGAGATTTGGTGAATGTACACCACTGCCAGTGACATTTTGGTATATAGTAGAAGTTTCTGCAGGAAAAATCTGTGTGTTTCTTGAAGAATTCTTATCACAAAATAATGTGTTACGCTGTGTATTTGCTGGCTTGCTTGCAGAAGGCTCTCTGCTCGAGGTTTCATCTGAAAAAGCTTGATTAGAATACATATGTTCTGAACCTGAATTTTTGTTCCTATGCATAAGTCTCCACAGGCTCTCCAGGTAGGGTCTAGCAAAAGCACCGAGACAAAAAGCACAAACAAATGTAATGAGCACAGAGAGGGAGACAGCCAGTGCAAAGTTTGGCTCTGTTTCTTTTTGTCTAAAAACAGTGTTAGTGTCCCTGGCTTTTCTAACCAAAAATGCTGAAACTCTGTCTTTCACCTCTATATTGTAAATGAGACACCTCCCTTTTGTTGTATTAAAAAGACACAAATATAATCCTTCAGCAGTTTTCTCAGCATTGTGTATCACTAAATTATTCATTTTATCCAGTGTCGTATGAGGAAGACTGTGATTTTTTGAAATTCTGCCCTTAGGTGTCCACCAAGAGACTTCATTGCCTGAAAGGAAAGAAAACACAAACTCAATCTTTGTTAAAAGCGTAGTATACTTGGTTTGCAGGGTCCAGTGATGTTTTTAAGAATATACTCTGGACTATTTCTCATAATTTCAACAGTTTTTTATAAACCCCATTTTCCTTTTTACCGTCCTAAGTAATTTTAATGGCAAAAAGTCTATTAAATCATATTATAGGCCTGTCCCCTCTGCCTCCCATCTAAAAATACAGTATATGTGGGGTCTTAATCAGACTTTACAAGAAAAATGGTAATGTGAGGGAGGAGGTCACTGAAATCATCTAGGGAAGTTCAAGGTTATACTAGAAACACCTGCTGATCTTCCTTGTGTGTCTACAGCCAGCTGCTCTGCAGCCTGGCCATGGTCTGTGTACAGCTGTGGGATAAAACATCACCTCTTAACTGTCAGTGTTTCAACCACTGTGATTTTCCTGTAGTTGTTGATCTGACTGTGGCAAGAAAATGTGTAAATCAAGGGTATTTGTACAGACTGAATAGTTGTTCCAAACTTGAGCTAGTGTGGGCCATGGCTGGTTGTTGGCTTTTTGCAGTTTGTTTCAAGGTCATATTTTTGGCTTTGTCTTTGGATCAGCTTTTGTTCCCAGCTGAGTTTTGCTGCAATCCAGTGTGCTGATTTTAATCCAGGTTTTGGTGATTTTTCTTGTAGACAAAGCAAGTGGCATTTCTGATAGGTTCTGCATATTTTCATTTGGGGATGAAGTATTCCCTGGGGAAAGCCTTGTCACCTCCAAGTGCTATTAGTCCATTAGAGTTAAACCTTTTTGCCTTATGGCACGTGACAAATACACCTTCTGCTCTAAGTTTGGTCTTAGTTTTCCATCTGTGGGGTAAGTCTTGGCTCTGTAGGTTTTGTTGCTTATACCCTTAATGTCTTCTATTAATTTTAAATGTAAATAAGGGTGTATTACAGTAGCTGTACTTCTTTTAGAAGAAATAGAAATCTTTTTCCCTGCAAATAAACCTTCATTTCATTTTGTTGTAACTGAATACTGAAAACTATTGCATCCTTCTTAGTTTTCTATATGCCTCTGAAGTGCCACTCCAATATTTGGTCCTTTGTTTCAGTCCAGAGTGAACCAATACATTTGCAATGCATTACTTACTAAGACTTACTTGTATATAATTTGGCATCACTTCCTCCTTTAATGTAAGGAAGGATATGGAGACTCGGAAAACCTAACTTTCAAATATTCTAAGCAGAATACTACTTTCTAATGAAATATTTTTGCATGTTAAATTGTTATTCAGTTATTTTTAAACAGTGTCTTTAGAAATACACTTTAAAAACTAGATTTATTTGATCATTCTGCATTCATTTGGATTTTAGCAGCATTTGGATGGAGTGCCTGATGTACATACCCCTTATATTGTCCAAGTTGCAGGTCAGCACTGATGTGTTCCCTGTTGGAACTGTGGCCGTTTTGAGCAAAACATTGTCCCTGCAGTTTAAATGAAAACTTGAAAGATACAGCAGAGGTTTCTGGGAGTTGTTGGCAGACTTATTGTATGAAAGGCTCCATTTTTTCCTTGTGGAGTCAAAGACAAAATGAAAGAAATGTTTAAAAGCCTTTAGCCTGCAGTTAAATATCCAGGCATTCTTTGACAAATACACTTCAAGTTGAAAAAAGTTCAAACTGACTAGTATCTGTGGTAGAGGGATTGTCAGAGCATTTTCACGGAGATCCACAACCTATTTGGAAATAATACAGAATTAATTTGATAAGGCTTACAATGGAATCTTATTGCAACATCATACAAGAGTGCTTTAGTGTCCAAGCACTTCTGTAGTTCTGTGAACAATACGTCTGCTTAGGATTTCAAGGATTTCAATAATGTTATTCTAAGCTTTTTAATGTAGATAAAAAGTTTAAATTGTGTTTAGAATTCTCCCATTGCAGACCTGCTTCTGTGTGAATAGGGAGCGGCATGGGGGTAGAAAGGGACATGCATGTGTTAAAGGCAGATATGGGTTGGTTTGTGGCATAGAGAAATTGCGTATTTATGGTTATATCTTGTACATTTCAGTGTGTGTGTTTTCCTGCATATAAAAAGCAAATATATAAAAATATTCACCATTTGCTCTAACTTTTTGATTGTACACTACTATTATAATCAGAACCATATAATCATGCTGAATAGTTGATAAATAATGTCTTTAATGATTAGCATAAAATATTTAAACAGTTGTATTGCTTTACAACCTGTAATTTGTTGAGATCTCTGAAGGCATCTGGTTGAATTTTAGTTATCTTGTTGTTTCGCAGGTCAATGTCCTTCAGCTGTGAACAGTTTTGAAAATCCTTTGGGTCAATCTGTTGTATGGCATTGGATGACATATGGATAGTTTGTAAAGACTGCAGGAGGCCTAGTCCTAGGAAGAAAAAAAAAAGCCATTATACATTTCATATTCTTGTTTTCCCAATCGCATCAAGTGTCTTTATGAAATTCTTTGCAACAAAATTCCTTCCATTCCTCACTATTGCAATGAGTGGCTGCAGCCTTTGTGTTATGCCTTTCCTAGTCAGGGGTTGTCCCAGTGAAAAAGCTGCATATAGCATCAATAGCTGGCACATTAAAACATTCACAGTCAATGAATGTCTTAAAAACTTTCATAAAAGCACTAGCATTTCTTTGTGCTATCAAAATTATTCTGGCTGTGATCTCTGTACTTTGATCAAGCTTTTCTGGAGAACTGGAGGTAGGAAAGGAGTGTGAAGAGGGTGGGATATATTGAGTTGACAAGATCCGAATATGTTAATTGTAAGTAAAAGAGATGCAAAAGGTGATTCAGTATCTCACATCCTTTTGCATGGGCAGTTTCATGGGAGTTTTTCATATGTGGAATTATTTGAACTGTATTCATAGGATGTAAACCAAATGAAAACAAAATCATGTTGCTTATGCCTATCTGCCTGTGAATTATGAAGCAGGGCAGTATATTCTTCAGTGTATCCTAGTTAAAATAACATCCATCTTACATAAGGGACACTTTTGATTCCTGGAGACACATCTTTTTTTTTTTTTTTNGTGAAGGCAGCCCTTGAAGCTCCAGCCTGCAAGCTCTGGTGGAAAGGCAGGCACTTGAACACTCAGCATCTCCACTGATGCTGAATGTTTAACACCACAATGTCACCCTAAATTGATTCTTGATCATATAACATTGTTGAGAAGCTACTAGTTCTTAAAAACTTTGCCCTTGGTGTCACCTTGTTTACCAGAAACCTCTTTTCTCAACCAGCAGTTCTGTTTGCTGATTGTAATGATTGTAAATGATGTTTGGGTTTATTGTAAGAAGCAGAGGGAATGAATCATTCCTGGTGTAAAACTAGAGGCAGGTGATAGGAAAGGCATATAGAAGTTTTGGCAGTTCATAAATTCATCAGTGCACCTGAATGAGGAATTGTACTGTGGCTACTTCCCTGAATTTAAGGTTGTGCCAAAAATAAACAGTGGTATGGCAGCAGTGGCAGCAGCCTTGCTCTGGGGGTGGGGGTGTAGCTGGGAGAAGGGTTTCTCTGAGGGAAACCTCTGCTGTAGAACTGTAGTTTGTGTTTTCTTTCTAGAGCTTAAACCTCAGAATTTTAGTGAAGTATTTTGGTCAAGAATAAGGTTCTGAACATGTATTTAAATGAACAGAGGATTTAAGTATAACTTGAAGCATGGTGGTACCATGCGCAGCAATTTGAACTTAAAAAATTGAGTCACATAGAAGAGCATTGATCTGTCTGACCCACTGAAACATCCTGTAATGGGCAGTCATATTTACCTATCAAAACAAATCAAATCTTCATCAATCTATTTTATAATGTAAGCTTTTTTTATACTGTCTATACAGATACATTATTTATACAGACACTACAAAATCATTAAGTGAAATGGGTTTTCTATATGTCAGAGAATTATTTAATAAAATAAAAGGAGAAAAATGGAACTTTCATGACCCTGTGTAAGGGCAAATATATTATCTTTGTGACTTTGTGGGATAAGTGGTATTTTTGTCATCACTTGTCCTCCTGCATTTTCAAACTCTAATGAATCTGATGGTGTTATCAGACATCAATAAATTCAACATGTTGTATAGGACAGGGATGCTCATCTGGTAGCTTCTGCTTCATTTAAACTGTTTGGCCACTGTGAATCATCCCTGGATAAAGGCTAGGCTGCCCAGCATAGTTCAGTGACCAGCAAAGCCTTTCTCAAAGTCTCTTGAAACCTTACAGCTGTCTCCTGTTACACCAAGGTGTCACTGTGATTGAGTATTAAAAGGCACTGAGCAAAATTGTTTGGAATGAACAAAATATATTTTCCTGTCTCCGAAATACTGAAACTGCAGCAAGTTTTACTTAAGAGCTTTGACTTCCTTTTGAAGGGTAGTATGAAATTCAGGATCTGTATTTTTTTTGACCTTAAGGTTGATGACTGAAATGTGGAAGCTAGTGTTTTTCCAGAGATCCTTACTCCCCCTTTCTATACAACAAGCAAGAATACTGCTTGGGTTCTTCAAGGGTAAATCTGGTTATATTTGCCTGCTATTAATGCAGTGCAGTTGCTAACACTGTATTAAAAAAACACAACAAAGTAAACAAACCAATTTACTTCCGCCTCTGTATTTGCCGGTGGACCTTTCCCTCACCTTAAGTATTATAAAATTACAAAGTCTCATTCTGGATTCAGTAAGATGTATGAATTATATCCAGAACCAACCTACCCCTTGGGAGTCAAGTCCTTAAAGATTTTTGAAATGCTTACCTCTTGGAACTGTATTAAGATTATTTCTTTCAACTGACAATACTTTCAAAGCAGGCAGGAGACGATCAACAGTGCTGTACTTTTTAGACCCATGTGCAGGTGAAGGCATGTCCAGTGTGAGGGTGTGGATGGCATTACCATTGAGGTTTAGAGTTTCTAAAATGGGTAAATTTGTACAAGTAGTTAAAGTGAGTTCAGAAATAAGGTTGTTACTGAGGTTCAGGTGTTTTAGCATCCAGTCTTCATTTCGTCCATCAGAGCACGCAAAAGTTTTAATATTATTGTAACTCAAATCAGCTGTTACTGCTGTTTGTGATATATCTTCTGGAATAGCAGATATTCTGGCAAAAGAGCAATTCAGTAAGAAGTGGCCATCCCACTGGCACTCTGAACGGTGATGTGTAGCAGGAAGAATTCGCTGTGACTTGGTTCTCACTGATCCAGGAAGATTACAGTAAAGGACCACAGCTATGACATGCAAGTGAAGGTTATCCATAGTATCTATGTGTAAAATGCACAATGATGATTAAATTCAGCACAACAAGAATAGAAAGCAAAAACAGTTTGATGTTTAAAAAAATCAACACCGAATAACCACAGCATTACCAACATTCTGCCTTAAACATTCCGTTTTGGAGTCTTACTTATTTTCAAAAAGAACATTCATAAATTGGTAACCTCCCTCCTCCCTCAGTCCATCCCAAAAAACAATTAGAACCTTTTTTTTTCTTTTCCAGCCTTTTGGTCGAGAAACACAACTTCTTGGGAGCTTGAGATCTAACAACAGTGGAGACTTTTGGACTCTGCTTCAGGTATTGCACACAATTACACTGAGCAAAGTCCACCACATACAATCTATGACAAACAGGTGTGGAACAATTTTCATACTTCCAGTCTTCATATCAATAACACAACAACGTATTTTTAATGAAAAACTATTCTTAAAAATAACACTTCTGAACTGCAGCTGCATCTTAGAATTTATTGTTTATTTCAAAACAAACATTTGAAATTCTACTGCCTTTCACCCACTGGAACAACCACCACACTTACAGATGATGAGAATTCTTCACATACAAGTTGTTTTCAGTGTACTCAGTATGGCATTTTACAGAGGCATGTAGAATGCACTTTATACACACAGAAAATTAAGTGCATCTGTGTGACTGAAATAAACAGTGTTCCACTCCATGTTTTAAATACATACAGAGAAATGTACCTTAGGCAGTTAGAAGATAAACAAATAAATGTTCAACAGAAGGCATGTGTGGTGCCAACGTTTCTCAAACTGTGTAATATAAATATAAAATATATTAACAATACATAGTGGCTAGCAAATCTGATAATTTATTTCATTTAGTATTTTTATGATTGCTTTTGCTACATTTTGACAAAAAAAATCCACACTTCAAAAATAATTCTGCAGATCATGATTTAAGAGTACCTTTGTGACAAATCTCTCAGCTGTACATTGCACACAGTATTTTAAAAAGAACTCTTGATAAGTACAAGAATCCATTACTAACATATAGGCATGTCAATATTAATCAGAGAAAAGCTTTAATATGTGTGTAACCTACTTGACCAAGGTAGTATCTGTCATTTTCAGGATGTACTTAAGTTTTGAAGATACTGCTCTTTATATTTTTTTAATGTGTTTGCATTTGTATACATAAAAATAAAGTGCCAAACTTCCATTAGCATCAGAGAGAAAATTCTAAAAAAATGTTAGTTTATTTCCTCCTAACTGTAACAGATACTAATTGAGACATTGCTTAGCAGCAAAGATGGGTGTAAAACAGCAAAATGTGTTTAAAGTGTTTAAATAAAACTATGAGGTCCATGAAGGCAGTATGCAAAATGTTAGTACTTCCTCACAATCTTTAATGTGAGAACTCAGTGTTTTTTGCTACATTATATTCTGCTTATTCTGGTTTTGTCAGAACTGCTCCACTGCTGTCCAGCCCCAAAACCCCCAAAATCTGGTTTTGCCTTTGAGCAGTGAGGGAAATACAACTCCTCCAACCTCTCCCATGTGCTATAATGCCTGACTTATGAATACCCCTCCAAAAATTACTTCCACCCATACACATTCTGCATGAATGCCTACTGCCTTTCAGTAAATTCAGAAATTGGGACCTTAGGTACGAATTTCTTGTTCAGCAGGAGCTGGTTTGTATTTTATGGAATCCTATGTACTTTGAGCACTGTAAAACAAAGGTAGATAGTTTACACTCCTGTGACAAATAATCAGTTCTGAAGTTAATGTGTAAAACTTGCACAACTTTTAGGTACAGAATTGTGTGCTTATCAAAAAACTTGTCAAAAAGCTCTTACAAACTCACTTTGAGACCTCCAATATTAAGGTTACTTGATGCCACTGCAAAGTAAAGCTATTTTAAACTGAAGAAATACAAGGAGTGGAGAAAGAACAAATCTTATAAATAGCTGGTCTATTTTTAGCACAAAACACCTCACTGCTGCAAAAGCAGTTGCAAGGCTGTAATAGGCCCCAGTTCACAGTAGTTTCACCGTTGACAAATTTTGATACATACGTATTTACCCTGATGTCCTACCACCACATTAAGAATTACAGACCTGCAGTTTAACTTCAGAATTTAGTTCTGATGTTCTCAGTAATGCATCAGTACTGACATTTGTGGAGAAGGAGAGATCTGACCTCAGACACTGCTGCAACTGTTATACTTAGATTATTACCTATCAAGTAATGGACTTAGATACTGTTCAATTTAGAGTACCCAGGAAAACACTATTTTGGAGTAGTAAGCAAGTTCTAAATGCATCTTTTAAAATGCACTTCTAATATAAACATGTTTTATAAGTATTTCACATAAATTAAGCAACTCTGGAACTCATTAACTGCACAGACAGAATGGAAGTTCAAGCAACACTTCAATAACTGCAAGACTACTTCAAAATTCAAGTTACATTTCCATACTCAGTATTACTTTGCAAATATTATTTCTGATAGCACAATTTTTTAAAACATGAGAATACATGGCAGAAATAATGGGATATTTTAAAGTGAATCTGCCATTACCCCTCTCAGTACACATCTGGTAAACCACCTAAGTTTGGGGTAAATCAATGTGTCAACAAGAAGAGAAAAGTCTGCCACTTCAGCTGTCCTAGGAAAATCTATTTCCAACAAAAAGTTGACATTCCAATTGAAGTACTTCAGGCTGAGCTGTGTTTTCAGCAGTCTTCAAGGTCTTGGGACATAGGACAAAAGCCTCCTCTAGAGACAACTGTAGGCAGTAGAGTTGTTGCCAAGATCATGTTCTTTACATACATTCTACTGATCCCAATTCAAGAAGGTACTTCAGTATGCATGTACACTGAAAGCTTACTGATTCAGTGCCACTACTGCAGCTAACAGGATGATGGCCTCATACTGCTGACCGTAACAGCCTTTCCTTAAAAATACCATGTAAGAAATGTTAGTATAAACCGCTGTAAAAAAAGAAACCCTTGAAGGCATGCAATTACTTCATACAAATATATGTAAACACAAGGGAGAGCAGTCCCAGCAGCAGCTGCTTCAGTGCGTGGCTCCACAGGGGTGGACAGAGGTCTGGCAGCCCATGTTGTGCCCCGTCACCTGCACCTTGAACAGCGTCCCGTCCGCGCACATGCACAGCTTGAAGCGCAGCCAGTTGCCGTTACTGAACTGCTCCCCGTGAGAGGAGCTGGGCAGCCGTGACGGGCTGACCATCACAGTCCCGTTCAGGATGATGCTGTTCTCCTGTGAAGGACAGAAAAATGAATAAGTTGTAGGATTACAACTTCTCATGTAAATAAGGCAGATTGTTTTTGAGAAGGACAAGCTGGTTTTATGGATAAATAACATCTCTAGGATGGCTGTAGAATCAACAATAATAAAAAATTGATGTATAGAAATGTTTAATTTTTAAATGAAAATTATAGCCATGGCTATGGATTTCTTGACTATAGTCAGCAATGTACTTCCTTATTCCACTGGCGGATCGATATTGAGAAAGACAGCAGTAGGGTGACTTTTCATTTTACAGACTTATTAGCAAATGCAGTAAATGTAGAAACATGGACATAGAACAGGAAACAGTGTTTGAATTCATACATGAAATTCATTAACATTTGAAAGTCCATACACCTTTATTTTTATCCTTCTTTTCCATCATTCCATATATACTGCCATCTTAATCTCCAAAAATCTTAAAAGAATGCTAGTGGGTCTTTCAGCAGCAGCACAGAAGGTAATGCTCCAAACTATATACTCTGCTCTTCTGGCAAAGGTTGCCAACCCTGGACAAGCTTCCAGAGATCACTTCCCTTTGGTATTCATGTCAGTACAGAAAATATGTGTCAACAGCTTAGCTTTAACTGCACAGCAGGTTTTTGGTGTCTTCACAGTAGTAAATCAATGTTACCTGAAGCTACTCAACCACTGCTTAACAGCAAAGTAATCAACCATCTCCTTAAATCCTACTAAATATACTGACTTTTATGCATGAGTAATTTATGTAAAATTTGAAACTGTATAAAGCTACATCAGTTTACTATCAGCCTAAATTTGAAACTAAGCTGTTAAAAAAATTGCTTTGATTTGAAATACTTACTGCTTTGAGTTCCATGTTTCCACCCATTCGAAACTCAATTGTCTTGCCTGTGATGAAAACACCTTCATTTCCCCGGACAATGGCACGACCATCAACCTTGATGTTTAGATCACTGGTTGCATTGCTGGTAATCTAAGAACATAACAAAAAAAACCTGTATTACAGATTAGTGAAAATTGGCCACATGTTTGAGTAACTTTAATTACCTTAAAAGTAGTGCTGTGCAATTTAATAAAAAACTTGAATGTACTTTTTGCCCTTCTGCCATTAGCTTCTGCATATTTCTTATTTTCCACGTTCAATTTAAAAACAAGATTACTGAATTCTGGAAGGTATGTAAAATTGATTTTCTGTATAAAAATAACAATTCATATGACAATTTTATGGGATACACACTTGTACCAAATACTGGCTTCCTGTTAAGACAGATTATGCAAATTTATCCCTCCGTTTTCACTTAATCTGTTCTTCCTGTGTATTTATAGTTGTGTTTTCTCTGCAACGGGATTTCTTCTCAGTGCTCCCAAAGGCACACTCAACTCTATAAAACCACTAACCTTACTCCACTGTTGCACAAAAAAACCAATGAGCTGTATTCTTATTACTTACAAAAAAGAAAAGAGACATACCCTCTCTGTAGAGGCCTTTTGTACATTCAAGATTTTAACTCCACTTGGCAGATGGAACTCATGAGTTTCATAGTCAGTGCTGAACAAAGTATTTTGTGTTCGTGGGTCAACAAATTCCATGCCAATATCACTGGTAATAGAAGTTTTGTCTTTTTCCACGCTAAGCTTGGTTGTTCCTTGCTGAAATACAATCTGCAGAAACAAAGTCATGAACTTAATGATGTTTCAAATGTAACATTTATTTGCAATGTAATTCTCTAGTGTTGCTTACAAACTTTCAATTCATGGCATAACTTACAGGCTGATTATTCCCAGTGATCACCAAGTCTTCGTTCCGTCTCCCTCCTACAGTGCTTTTATATAAGGGATGTATCACACCCATGTCAGACACTTGCTTAAACCGCAGCAAGCCACTCTCATGGAATTCCATACTGTCACAACCATTGGGACCAATCCTTATCACTGCCCAGATAACCAGGGTAATCTGAAAGAGGAACACATTTTCAAAGATTGCGTTGATTGTTCAGGTCTTACTAGCAGAATTATTGCATTAATTAGAAAATTTATTTGAACAATTATTAATGCTGGTGTTTAAGTTAGCTTTAAGTGTGAGTTTACTTTAGTCTGTTCCTACTAAAAACATCGTAATACATTTAATTATGAAAAGCACTTAAAATTATTTTTAGACTTATTTGAAACAGTAACTAAAATGATTTATATATATATATAAAATATTAAATCATGTCCACAGTTACATCTTTTTTCTATTTAAAGGTAATAATTGACTAAACAAATTTCCTGAACAGTTCAGCTTGGTAAATACTTAATGCTGAACTGCAAGAACACACCCTCCTAAGATCAATGTGCAATTATGAAAAATAATTTATTACTTCTCATTGACCAAGCAATAAAAATGTGGTAATTAAAACAATGAAGCCTTAAAATGCAGTGGCTGGTTAGTTCTGAATGTTCACATACAGCTCTGTAGTGTAAAATATAACCATAGTTTATATGCCATATATCCTAAATGCATATGTACTCATAACTTTAATGGGGTGACTCTGATACCCAAAGTAACCGTGCCTGAACTGTCACAATTCTTCCATCTACTCTCGCTCAGACTGCAAAAGAACTAAAAAGAAAGGAGAAAAATGAGAATCTCCTTCAGTACATTTTAAGTCATCTGCCACACTGGAAAAGTTTTACTTTTTTACTGAACTGTCAGAATGAATTATGACCTAATGTTGCTTACACTATAGCTGTTATACTCACAATCAGATTGATGACAGCCAAAATAAAAAGAACAACAATCACACATATGGCCAAGTTGCCTTTCCTGCCACGTAACCCTGTCTTATGCAGACGGTCTTCATCAATTGGAATGTATCCTGCTTTGAAGTTACTGTTGTGCTCCTTATTAACATTCCTGCGTTCCACTGCCTTTTCTCGCATAGACTTCTTCACCGGGCCATTAGAACTTTGCTGTAACACAAGGCATGTAAATTAGCCACAGCAGCCACATGTGTGTGTGCAAAAAGTGTAAATTGACTAGTGGAATATATTGGATAGTATGTTCAGTATTAGATTTCAGTCTGCCACCCTGCTGTCAGAATACACACAACCATAGCAACCTCTGCTAACAAAATGACTAAATTTAAAATCCAGATACTTTCAGACAATGTATGGCTTTATATCTCATTTTTATTATGGCAGATAGGAATTACTGATGACATTGTTACAATTAAAAACTAAAACTAACCAGCTACCAAGAAATTCATCAAGTTTTTACCTCTCGGGGATGACAGAGGACATAATCCTGCAGGTCACCTGCCAATACACAGAATTTTAGTTCCCTCCATACTCATGTGAAATAGACTCTCAGTGGATATTCAAAAAGAGTGTGGTGGATACAGTTTTTAAAAGAGTTTGACAGCACAGGGTTTGCATTCAACTCCTGTTGCTTGCATGCAGCCTTGAGAAAGATACTGTGAGGCTTCAAACCTGGCATGGGGAACTTAGCCAGAGTAGCTTTCATGTAATAATCTGAACTTATAAGATTGTAAGGGATATCCTGTCAGTGCAACAAATTAAAAGAGGAACATATTCATGTGTAAAACATATTCATAGTGAAAACAAACCTTTAATGTATTTTCGTAGCTGTCCAAAATTGTTACGCTTCCCTTAAATGGAACAGTTTGTTATTTAGGGATTCACATCTTTAAAGAAGGAGCGTGATCTTTTAGACAGAATTAAGTTTGCCCACTTGAATCCTAAAGCTACACTTTAAGTAACTGCACTTGCACATGTCTACACTGGTGTAACGAGTAACAACACCGTGTTTTCTTCTGCTGCTGAAGAACTAATAAGAGATGGCGTTGAGAAATGTGCTTGGCCTGGACGAGTTTATGGAGGGTTCGGTCCCTCGGAGATGTTCCGGACGCGCTGAGGCCCTGCAGAGCCCACAGGAGCTGCGCGGCCCCGCAGGCACCGAGCGCCCCGGAACGCGCGGGGCGGCGTCCAGCGGCGCTCAGTGCCAGGGCCGAAAGCATTCCAGCCTGTCACACACCCGCGCCCGCGGCCAGCACGGCGCCGGCCCGCCCGGACTGCAGGCTCGGGCCGCCTCTGCGCGGACAGCGCCGGGCACGGG